>CAKNWW010348819.1:0-10964 GCA_932074435.1 Andricus kollari | reverse complement strand
CCCTAATAGCACGGAACGTTCCTGGAACGTTCCTGGAACGTTCCGCGGGCACCTTCGGAACGTTCCAGCGGAATGTTCCAGGAACGTTCCCCTGAGGTGTAAAATGTCCGCCGGTTGGGAACGTTCCAATGGAACGTTCCAGGAACGTTCCACTGGGACCTGAGCGGAACCTACCGGTTTCGGTACTGAAACAATAGTTCCGAATTTGACCGTCAGGTGGCGCCACCGATATCTTTCATTACTCTGTTTTTTTTCCCCGTTTGACCGACCGAGCGGTCGGTCTACTGGCGCATGGGTTCACCAATAGATGGCGCCAATATCAGTGGTGGGGTTTTATCCACAAAATGCCGCTAGGTGTCGCCACTAGTTCCATGCCTACGCCTTAGAATTTTAATTTTTCTTAAAAGCACAGTAAAATAATGGACTGTCCTACAGTATTTTTGCTTAAATTATGAAAAGTTATTAGAAGTGATGGCATCCTGAAACCAAAAAAAATCCCCTCATAAAAAAGATGATTCTATGCGAGAGCAATCTGAATTGCTGCACAACTTGTTTCGTTGTCCTAAGGTGGGGAGGTGTTTTAAATAAAAATACAAGAATGATTTATTACACATATATTTTGTCAATGAATGAAGTAGTTTGCTGATGGAATCTGAAAGAAGTAAAGGTAGGGAAAGGACTAAAGGTTTAGAAATGATTAATGTACAAACAGCCGATTCTTTGGAATAAAATTTTATTAAGGGCATGTTAAAAATAGTATTAAATTCAAAATACTCATGCATATTAACATTAATATCTCAAGCATGTGAAATCGCTATCAGGAAACTGTTTATTAAATTTCATATACATTCATGATAATCGCTCTGATAATTCCATGTCACACAAAATCAAAATAAGTATAGCAGTAATTTTCGATTCTTAATAATGAAACATGATACCTTCTCCCAGTTAACCAAAAATAAAATTGGACTTCAAGCCAAAAAGTTCAATTACGCAAATAAATAACAGATCGAACCTACAATCAACGGCACTCACATAATATTTCTACCATTCAAGGCACATTTTGATAAAAGTTCCACATGTACGTTGCACTTTAATCATAAAAAGCAATTCAATCGACGATTTCCAGATTATTACTTCAGTTGCGAATATTTGACAAGATTTAAAGAAGTGAAAGCACTGTGAGTTTTCAAGTAGGCTGCCATACGGACCTGTATCTTATATTTAATATAATATTTACAGCTTTCCATATTTTAATGTGTATTAATTTTCAACTACTGTTCATGGAAATTACTTCACATACATTTTTATTACATTTAATACAGATGCGGCGTTGAAACCAGGACCATACCTCAAAATTGAATTGCTTCATTTTATACCATACATACTGTTTTTACAGCTACCATTTTCAATTTAGAATTACAATGTACAATTTACAATTCACAGTTCTTACAACTATTCTCTTATTCTAATTTATATACAAATCTTTTTTTAAAGTGTAAAAATGTTTCATACACAATACCTAATATACTTCCGTATTTCAATATAATGTTCGAAATACTAAAAAATACAATCATACATGTTGAGGGTGAATGACCTTCAGCTACTCTTATGCTGGGTTTCTAAAGATAAACCCATCAGTGACCAATTTTAATTTCACGTAATATTTGGGTTTATTAACGCTTTTTGCAGATTTTTGGTCACGAATAATCATTAATCGGGCATTTAAGAATATGCAGGGGCGTAGCGAGCGTCTGGAGTTTTGGGGGGTGAGCATTGCCATAAATGCCTACTCGAACAATTGGAATGTACGATTTTGATTTTCCGACGAGTTACCATTTTTTGCCGACTAGCCGACTTTATAGTCGAATTACCCGAAAATGCTGACTCGGCACGACCATGGGGGGGGGGGGGGGGGGGGGGCCCCCCCACCGGCCGGCCCCCCCCCCCCCCCCCCCCACGCAATGGCCCTAAGAACATCCAGCCATCTGCAACTAATTTTCAATTGTTTGAACAATAATTTTCAATTGTTTGAACAATTTGAATTGGCTTCAACATTTTTTTCCAGGTGATTCGCGAAATTAACGTATTTTCAAGGCATCATAAGTTCTTTATTTAATGATAACAATAAAATGTTTAAATAATTTTACGATTATTTAAATGATGCGTGCTTTTTGAAGCATACGTTTTACCTAAAAAAAACCATTCGCACAAATTTTATGTTTCTTACTTCCCTTTGTGTCCTTCGTCAAAGTTGCTGCAAGAATGTGAAGAATTAAAATGCACAATGCGCATAAAGACGGTTGTAATTGCATTTTTCTCAAAACAATTTAATTCCCTATAATTTCCAGAAAAAAATTGTAAAGTTTGTGCATGTACAGAATATGTTTTGTTTGAAAGATTTGTGAACAATTTGTTTTTAAAACTTCTTTATCTAAAAAACTTATTATAAGTCTCTTAACACATATCTATATCCAAAAAGGTACACACATGAGGAAGAAAAGCGAGGAGAAAAGTGTCACGAGCCTTTTTTCTGCTACACATTTTCTAGGCCTAATAGGAGATCAACAAAGAAAAGAAATATCGCGGGCATAAGATAACTCTTGTGCGCAATAACGAGATAAAGGAAACAAGAACACTGAACTTATTGAGGAAATGAAATTTGTAACTTTTCAGGGAACCTGCTGCCATTTTGTTGTCCTTTCTAAATGCTAAATGCTCAAAGTAGCCTAGGCAATGTAACTATTGGTCGATGTATTATAAAAATGAAGGAAGGAAAAAAGTTAGTAATCTTTTTAAAATGAATAACATTATTTCCATTACCTTATACATTCACAGTTATTCCCAGAGATACTTCTTACCTGAAGTTACATAAAACCGTTGTAAACAATTGAAAACTACAATTATCCGATGAAAAAAAATGGTAGTAGTCAAAACCATTACATTTCAAACATAAAAAAGGAGATTAATAATCAGATTTGATAAGAAACAAATCAAACCTTTCTTCGATCGTCATTGTAAATATGCGTATAAGTATTATTTTGTAGGTCTTACGGTCTTCATTAAAGTAAAAGAAATAAGAAACGAAATTTCTAAAGCGTTTGTTTATTAATCATAATAAAAAAACGATTATTAAACGAACTCTTTCGAAATTTTTTTTTTTTCTTCTTTTACTTTAATGAAGACCGTGAGACCTACAAAATAATACTTACGCATAAAAAAGAAGAATTTTTAACCATGAAATAAAAATTATGAATTTTCAACTAAAAAGTTAATATTTTTTTCGGTTAGATCTATTGATTTCCAAACAACAACCAAAAGAAGAATTATCAACTGAATAGGTTCATTCTCAAACAAAAAGATGAATTTTCAACTGACATGATAATCTTCAACCAAATAATTTTTATTTTCAACAAACCAGTTCAAGTTTCCACCAAGTAGTTGAATTTCTAACCTAAAACAAATTTATTCTCGACAAAGATAGTACTGGTTAATATTTAAGCCAAAAGACGAATATTTAACGAAATAGTTGAATCCTTAACGAAAATCGATTATTAATTTTAAAACAAAGTTGAATTTTCAATCAACAAATATATCATTTCTACCAAAAGAGATGAATTTTCAATGAAATAGACGACTTTTAAACCAAAAACATAATTTTCAATGAAGATCACTAGACAAAAAAATAATTGAAAAATATTTTGTCCTCGTTCTTGTTTATGACATATTTTCCACCCCCTCATAGGGGTAGTTTTTCGATTTTCAAGAGTCGAAGCGTCACTGTTTGATGAAAAACTATTGAAAACTATTCTACCTATTTTTATAGTACCGGTGTAGTTTCCAGTCCCTGATAGGGGTAGTTTTCGTAATTCTGGAGGTTGAAATGGTGCTATGTAAGAATAATTAGCGAAGTTATTATACATTGGGACTGGCGTGACCATATCTATAGAAAAAAAATTAAAACATATTTTATCCTCGTTCTTGGTCATGAAGCACTTTCTACCCCCTGATAGGGGTAGTTTTTCGGTTTTTATGGGTTTAAATGGTGCCAACGTAGTTATTATACATTATTAACGTAGTTATTATACATGGACACTACTTGATTCTATCTCTGGGGGGGCAAGAATAATTTAAAAATATTTTATATACACATTCTTGTTTGTGACGTATTTTCTACCCCCTGATAGGGGTCGTTTTTCGATTTTGAAGAGTCCGAGCGTCACTGTTTGATGAAAAACTATTGAAAACTATTCTACCTACTTTTATAGTGCCGGTGTGCATTCCACCCCCTGATAGGGGTAGTTGTAGGTTTTTTTTAGTGGTTGAAATGGTGCTATGTAAGAAGAATGGACATAGAGACTATACGTTAATATACCAACGCAAACGTACCTACATAAAAACATAGTTAAAAGCTATTTAAATCACGGTTTTATGCATGAAGTACTTTTCACTCGCAATCAGGGGTAGTTTTTCAACTTTCCAGTCTTGAAAGGGTTTGAAAGGGTAAACTTATGACAAACCCGGTTACAGCATGCAGTGACGATTATTTTGAGCTTTTTTGTGTCAATTTATCTTCTTTCCTTCCAAAACGACGTTGGGCGCAAAAAAGGGAGTGGATTACGGGGTTCCTCTTTATCAGTCTTAGCAGAAAATTCAACCATTTGGTTGAGAATTAATGTATTTTGTCGAAAAATCGTGTTTTTTAGTGAAAAATTAATATTTTTGGTTAAAAATTCAGCTATTTTGTTAAAAATTCATCTTTTTTATGTTTGAAAATTAATGGTTTTGACTCCTACAATTATCTGTCATCGGATAATTATAGTTTTCAATTGTTTGCAATGGTTTTATCCAACTTCAGATAAAAAGTATCTCTGGGAATAACTTTGAATGTATCGTCATAAGGTAATAAAGATAATTATATGTTTTGTGGGTGATTCCCTCGTAGTATAAAAAGTACGGAAAAAGAAAAAAGTGAGAGGTTGGTTTTTGGTTGACTTTTTTCCCTTTTTCCCTCTTTTTTCATTATGTTATTTTTGTCTCTAATTAGCCGAAAAGTGAGGTTTTTGGAAGTTTATTTTTTGATTTTGAATCCATTTTTGCTTATTTTGCAAAAAATTCTTCAATTTTTGCTTGTTTGCGAAAGTTATTCATAGAAAAAATGGATTTCTTTTCAATCTTAATTTAAATAATTATATGTATTTTAAAACGGGTCCTCCTTTTTTTCCTTCCTTTTATAATACAGCGACCAACAGATATAGCATTTCTCTGATTTCAAATAAATGTATGGTTCTTGGTTGAAAAGGAAATTCGTCTCATTGCCCACATTACTTTGGAAATTTAGCCGTAAGTGCATGCAGACGGCTAAATGCCACGTTGGATTCAGGGAATTAGACAATTAGACGAAAGAAAGGACAACTCTGCGGAGGGTAAATGCCGTATTTGGCTAAATGTCTTCGACGTATACCTACAACTATTATGCACAGCTAGAAATTAGCTAGAAGTTAACCCTTTCGGTCAATGCTTACTTTCCTCTCTCTATATAGGTGGCATAATTTCGAAGACATATTTCTCTTCCAGGTGCTTCTTTATTTTCAATTTGCGTTAGTTTACAGAAAGCCGTCAGCGGCAAACGTTATAGTTGTGCTGTAAAAGTAAGTGAAAAGTGCCACACAAAAAAAAGTTTACACTGCATAGCATACTTCCAAATACACTCTTTCGTGTAAGTATTTATATTTATTTATATATATTTGAATAAGCTTATTTGTTAACTCGCATTAATTATTACCTCACTAAGTGAAAAGTGGACAAAAAGTTTAAGAGTTCAAAAAAGACCGCAACTTTTTAGCACTTATCTAAGAAAATATAGTTATGAACAATAATAAATTGTTTAAACAACTATCCTGGTTAACTTGCATTATTTATCACTTTACTAAGTAAAAAGTGGGTAAAAGATCAACATTTCAGTAGAAACTGCATCTATCTATAGCATTGATAAAGCAGAAGATAGTTACAAATGATGATAATTTGTTCAAATAATTATTTTTGATAAATTTCATTCATTATAACTCACTCCAACTAAAAAGTAGACAAATGGTTGAAAATTTCAGAAAACCCCGCAACTTTCTGGCAGTATTAAAACTAAATATTAATAACCATGATAATAAATTGTTTAAACAATCAATTGTGATAGCTTTCATTAATTATTTACCTCACTCTAATGGAAAATTTGACAAATAGTAGATATTTTTTGAAAAAACTGCTACTTTCTAGTACTATTCGAAGAGAATATCATTAACAATATTAATAAATTGTTTAAGCCATTATTTTTGTTTACATCAATCAAGAATCACATCGTTCTAATTGAAAATTGGATAAAAAATGCAAACTTTTTTCAAAACCGCGACTTTCTATCTATTCTAAGAGAAAAATGTTCAAAACAATAATACATTGCTTAAACAATTTATTTAAACATCTAATTATCAGTATACAGTAGTATTTCATGTATAAGAAACAATTTGCCTTAAAATAAAAACGCGACAAAAAATCATAATAAGCGCCAAAACCTCGCAAACCCCATTTTTTCTTTGAGACCCTATAAATTTTATTACCCTATAATATTTTATTCGTATTGCATAGCTAATTGTGAAGAGAAATGTTAAGTTACAGCACGATTCATCTAATATTGACGATTCTGAATAAAATTTGCAAAACGTATTTTTTTACGCAAGTTTGAGCACGCCTTAGCTCGGCTTTAAGCTCGGCTTCTCTAGGTTTTCGCACTTCGTGTGCTCATTATTGTTATGACCTGCTTTTGGATTAATTATGTCAGTTTTACATAACAAGAAGAACTGATTTCCTTAAGGTTCTATCGACCTTAAGGAACACATACTCGTCAAGACACTCGCGCTTCGCGCTCGATATCTGATTGAAAAATTATGTAAATAGGAGTTTATATGTAACCGTCTACCAATTCCCGGCCTACCTCTAGGCATGGAACCAAAAACTTGTTTTTTTTTCAAAATGGCTGGCTAACGAACTTGACCTTTAGTTTAGGAGCCTAAAAGAATATGCCAAAGGCCAATCCAATCGGTCAATTCTTTCGAAAGTTGTCGTGCTACAAACTAAACATCTACATACATACATACCCACAAACATACATACTGACATACACACAGAGAGAAACATTCGTAAAAACTTGTTTTTCGGGTTCGGAGGGTCTCAAAACGTGGACATTTGACAAAAACCGGGGTCAAATTTTACACAAATCTAATACCTTCTCTGGATGAGAATGTAAAAATTGCGCATTCTATGAGAAAAAAAAATTTTGTTATTAAACATATTATTGCAACGTGTGTCGTATTTCCATATGGGTGATTCTCCACAGACATGGAATTCTTGGCAAGGGCAACTTTTTTGGAAAAATTTCTTGATTGGTTTTTTTCTTCACAATATTTAGGTTCCATTTGCCTAAAAGAAATGGGCTCTATAAATATTCACGCTTAATTTCCACTTGAAGGACCTGTAGCACATACAAAAGTTTTCAATTTTTGATTTTCCGGCGGATGTTCTCTGATTGTATGTAATTTAAAACAATACTGTAAAATATTAACATATTAAACGTAACATGGCAGGGAAGAATAGTTTTGTTTAAAAAATGCAAAGTTTTTACAAAATTTAATTTTTTTTTCAAATTTGAAATATTCTTTTCAAAAAGATTATAAAATATTTATTTCTCTTACAATTATTGACCCTCTAATCGCTTTATTTTTTGTGTCCAGTACTTGTAGATATAACAACTTTAATTCTCGATTTATGTGAATTTTTAATAAAATTATTTGTAAAAGTGCTTCAATAAGCTCCGTTTCGTCCCTGACAGCGAAAAGCAGGTTATGGTATCCGATGATACGTTATCCGAAAACCATACAAAATTACTTTTTTACGCTTTGAAAACAAACTCAATCAATGAATCCTTCTGACGAATACTCCTTTATTATATGCTACACGGCATTGTCATATTTTCATTGATTTTTATTATGAAATATGAAAGTTCTTGTCAGTTACGGTATCCGATACTAATAAAAATACGCCACATTTTCGGATACATTTTGTTACTTTGCAAAAAAAGTTCTTCATTTTTTAGTATGAAGTTTTGACGAGTGAGTAGTGTGGCTTTTGTTCTAGGTATTGTGAAAAGATAAGACTTAAAAAATGATTAAAATTTGATGAAAGGTATGGGAGATTCGTTTGCCGTAACCATCGAAAACATGTAGGGATACACGTGTATAATTCAATTTTCTCTACTAATATATCAGATAAATTTAAACATTTCCTATAAATTGTATAGTTTTTGAGTCAAACTTTCAAACTATCAATTATAAGTTCAAAAATAATTCACTATGTATTGAATACACATCTCTAAACTTGACCCCGCGTATGTGGAGACATCCCAAAAGGGCATTTTTCGAGTATTTGGGAGTATTTTGCCAAGACATACGGAAGTATTTTATTGTGCTAAAGTGAAGAAGTTAGCCAAATTTTATAAAGAAACACTAATTAGTTTAGTTACTAGAGGTCCGAGACACAAAAGTGCGCTATATGTGGAGAATCACCCACATATGTAATTTGTTTATTTTTAATGTTATTTTTCACGATTTGAACCAAAAATACGCATCCTATCGTAAAGTGGTTCTAAGAAAATTTGTATAACAAAAGTTTATAAAAAATTGATAGATCATTTTTTGTTAAACAAGTTTTGTCTATTAATTTTTTTTCGCCTCTCGTGTGGTTTTTCCAAAAATTTAATGTTTTTATTTTTAATGTGATTTTTTACGATTAAAACAAAAACTACGCATCCTATCAAAAAGCGATCAATAACAAATTTCTGGATCAGCTTTCTATGTACAATTTCTTATCGTTCATATCTTGCATAGTTTGATCACAAAATTGAATTTTTGATTATTTTTGGTGCGATCAAAATTTGAATTTTTGATTTTTCAAAAAATTCAAAACCTTGTTATGACAATATTGTAGGGTGTTCAAAAAGCAACGTTTTTATCCTCCTGACTTCTTTTCATATCGTGCGTTTTTTGGCTTAAAATGTTCATTTTCGTTTGTTTTTTGTTATTTTTCTTCTATCAAAAAAAGTCGTGAGAATATCTTGTTCGCCTTTTTGAGTGCTATTGATATCCGTTCATATATTTTTAAATATTAAAAAAAAGTGTTCTAAACAATTTTCAAAATGTGCTCACATTTTGAATTTTTATCAAAAATGACTGGCTAACGAACTTGATCTTCATTGTAGGACACTTGAAGAGTATACCAAAGCCCAATCCAATCTGTAAATTTTTTCGAAAGTTATCGTGCTAACAGACTAATAAAAATCTACATTCATGCATACGTCTCAAAACGTGGATATTTGCAAGAAAAAAGGGGGGGGGGGGATTTTACACAAATCTAATACCTTCTCTGATGAGAATGTAAAACAAATGGATTCAATTTTGTACCTATTGTACACTTGTACAACAGTGTACCAGCTTACGAGAAGAACTGTGAAAAACAAGTTACCAAAAGAAAAGGTTACTTTTGCGTAAATGTTTCGATCCGGGGAAGTTAGGTACAGCTAATTTGCAACAGAAAATATCGGCATAACGTATTTTCATCCTACCCTCGGTCTACGACTCTACGGCCTCACAGATGCCCATTTCATCGCCGTCTACCACTCTACCTGCTTGTTTTACACCCACTACCGAACTTCCCCCTCACCTAGCCGAGTTCTCGTCAGCGTCTGTTGTCGGCCCATGCCAGCGGCGGTCCTTTGCACTGATGACGAATAAAATACGAAACATAAAATTTTTTAATTTTGCAATTAGTAATTTTGAAATATTACATTCGAAATCTAGGTTTGTTGGCGATTCCAACGATATGTTACTTGACTTCGTAAGTTGAAAATTAGGAGTGTTTGTCAGGCCATATATAGGATCACCGAAGTGGAAGAAATTGCTAACTTTCACAAATTGCGGGGCCAGAGCCGCATTTAGGGTTGTAGGGGCCCTAGGGCCGGTGAAAATGTGGAGGCCTTTTAGCCAACTCAAGAAGTATAATTCCTTGCTGGCTTCTAAAAAAAAAAATAATAAAAAAAAGGTCATCGAAGTAGGAGTCGATGCAAAAGTGTGTGCATGTCGCAGCGATTTTTATTTGCCAACTAGTTACATTTGTGGGGGCCCCTAATTTTTGGGGGCCCTGGGGCCATGGCCCCGTGCTAAATTGGGCCCTGTGCGGGGCTAATCATAGACTTATATATCAATTGCAATTGAATCAAAAAATTAAAAAATATTTTTCAATTGAATTAATTTAATTTGAAAATCATTAGATATCTTTCATTTCTTTTCAGTGATGACGAGATGTGATTCGAGAAAGAACATTTCAAGGACTTCACACATTAAAAATTCGTCAATTATTAAGAATAGGGATATTTTTATTTAATCTTCCGGAGTTCTTATTTTGTACTTCGTTTTTTTTGTTTTATTTTCATTCTGCTTTATCTGCAAATATAGAAATTGGGAGATTATGACCACCTAAAAGTATAAATCAATTTAATCCTTATGAAATTTCTTTATTCAATACGATTATTTTGTTATCATTTGGAGTTACAATTACTTGATCTTATCATTGTTTATTATATGAAAATAAATTAAAAAGATTAATTGGGATATTATTAACAATTATATTAGGATTAGGATTTTCATTAATTTAATTTTATGAATATAATATAATATAATTATTTATAAATATTTTAATCATGAAAGCAAGGATCATTAAAATTATTATAAAAAATCAATTAAATTTTTATTATTTTTTTGAATAATATTTAAATTTTAATAACATTTAAATTGCATTTAGAAAGTATTTTATAACAAAATTATTTTTGAATAAAACTTAAAATTTAATAGCATTTACATTGCATT
>CAKNWW010348818.1:0-16553 GCA_932074435.1 Andricus kollari | reverse complement strand
TTTCGGACAGCAGTCTCCGTTGCACACTCGAGGCCTGACATTGTTCTTCAAGATTTCGAGAAACGAACTATATTCGTGATCGAATTCTCGGCCCCGTCCGAATATAACATCACTTCCAAGGAGAAAGAAAAGGAGGAGAGGTATCAAGACCTTAAAAGGGAGCTGCGAAGACTGTACCCAAAATATTCGGTACAAGTAATTGTTCTTGTGATAGGTGCTCTCGGAGGTGCGAAACTATCACTGGTTCGTAACCTTAAAGCCATTCCAGCGTGCCAAAAATATGCCAAGGCACTTGCGAAATGGATGCAGAAAGCTGTCATCCTTGGGTCGCTTCGTGTGCTCAAAACACATGAGGGTTTCGCCGGCCTGTCGTTGTGATTTCATCGTGTCCTGTGACCACTCATCTCACGGTTGTGAGACGTGGCCATGAATGGGATTTACCGCGGTTCTACTGGGAGCCGCTGCCATTTTTTTTAGATGGCAGTAGCTCCCAGTGAGACCCTGCGGTGGTTTTTTTAACTTTTTTTTTAATTATATATATATATATATATATATATATATATATATATATATATATCAATAAGTACAACATAAATTATGAATGAATTGTGTTTATAAAAATGATTTATTCTTTTTTACATTAAAAAATATGATAATAAATCCATATTAATAATATAATAATAATATATATTGACAAACAGAAATAATGATAATTTCGATATAATATGTTAGTCAAAAATAAATAAACATAAATACATTATGACTTGTTGACTCAAAAATAAATATAATTCTTTTTAGATTTACATAAATCGTCACTATCATCACATCTTTGTGGATGTGAAGAGTCAGTAATAAGATTTATTTTTGTGTTTCCTGAAATCAGGAAATGCATTTTCAGGGTTTCGGTTATATTTGTGCTTAACAATGCACTGTGCAATTATTTAGTGAGCTTTCCTATATCTGCAATCGGATCAAGCCTCTTGATCGAAAAACATGAATTAACAATTTTATCCATTATTTTAAATGCAGTGACCTTGTATATGTACATTTGATTTGTTTACCATATTTTCAAAATTAATAGATCTATTTTTATAAAACCTGAATGCAATCGTACTTCGGCAATCGATGAGGCGGTAAATCTTACGTTCAAACATGTATCCAGTCATACATAGGTACATTGCAATCTTGAAAGATTTCCCAATGGAAAAAAATGGACATTGAAATGACTTTGAAGGTCATCGTGAAGGTCATGCTTAAGGTCACTACTAAATACGCATTGTTAAGGTTAGTATCTTTGCTCGTTACGAAAAAAAATTGAAAAGCTTTTATTCCCAGAGGCATGCAGACCTTGTTACATTAAAAAAAAAGTAGCCTCAAGATTTCAGGGAATTCTACCAGTGGTTCTCTATCAGCCGAGAGGCCGTAACACGCTTTTGAGTCTAACAGATGTTAATTTAAAAAGGATCATTGATTGTGGATTTTGAACTCTAGCGTAACATTTTCAGATTTTTAGTTTTGATAATATATGCACTATTCTACATTTACATGGAGATTTATATTATATTCAGAAAACTTACCACCAAAATTTAGAAAAATCACGGTAGTAAGAAGCAGAATACTGATAAGCATCTTCATTTTTTCAAGTAGATTTCTTAAACAGTGATTGAAAGAGTTTAAATATATTTACAGCTATATATACTAATCACTATCAATGAATATTGCCCAGAAAACCTAGGGGATTATAAAAATTTTCAATGCATGGCAGAATCATTACGACAGCTTTCAAGCCAGAACAAACATTTAGAATTACGAATATCGTTTAATAGACCTTGTACGCTTAACTTCTACAGTTTAAATAGCTAGTTTAATATATTATGTGAAGGTTATTTGCAGTAAAATAAACATAGTTCGTCAAATCTTAATAATACAAGGTGTCGCTAAACTTTAAGAATTTTTTTTCTGAATATATTCCTAAAGTTACAAAAAATTGGATTACTTTAGATTACATACAGAATTATGGTTGATTACTCAGCCTAAGCTATCCCCGGAAGAATTTTCAACCATAAATAATTACTTTTTTATAAAATTATTAATTTTTTGACAAAATATATGAATTTTCAAAAAATTAGTTAAACTTTCAACTGGAGGAGAAACATTTTTAATCAAATAGTTGAATTTTTTATCAACAAAAAATGTTTCGCTAAGAATGTAACAGTTAATGGGGTCGTAATGTGCAGAGGGCTGAAAATAAGAGTGATTACGCGGGATGATCTTATAGATGAGGCCACAATGAATCGTTTAGACACTTTCAGTATTTATTTTTCCATTTACATGGCTCACAACCATTTTTTTTTTATTTCGCAGAGCGGCGAAAATTATCAGTATAAGGGTGGATGTTAAACCATCTTCGCTTCGAGAAGTAAAACGGCGGTCATTATAAATCTTAAAAAAATGGTTTAAAAATAAAAAAACCGAAAAGATTTACAAAGATCATACTCGTAGTTACTAGTCAACCGCAAATATAATTAAAAATTAGACATTTTCAAAAAAAATGGTAGACAAAAAGCACAGGTAGTCAATTAGCTCTTTTTCGCTTAAACAAAAACATCTAAGAGGAAGTCAATCGATTTTCGACATGATACATATTGCAGGAATTTTCTATGGCTTGAATAATTTTGAAAATTTTATACATTTGATCTAGATTGTCCAGAAAATAAAAATTAAGAGATGAAAACATTGGTAAAATTGGAAAAACTATTTGGAAAGGTGCATGACACGCTCTGCACCTGTCGCTGGGAACTTCTTGACATAAAATGCTGTCACGGTATGTCAAGGTGGAAATGACACCGTCCTGGCATGCGAAAATGAAACCTTCTGTACTTGAATTAAACCCTAAAGATCTGAGGAAAGAAAAAGTTTGTTTTTTCGGCAAGGACTGTTTTTCTACATTCATGTGAAAATTTCCGACTATTTTCTTTTTGTGTAGCTGCTGGTGGAATTTTTTAATTTCTGCATTCGGTACTTCGGAATTCAGAAGTCAAGCATCTAGATGGAGTAATGCACTTTCCTCACTTCTGATGTCAAATTTCAGGCCAATGGTCTCAGCCGACTGCTCCGTGGCTTTGTAAAGGAACGCTCCTTTGCCAGTCATCTCGGGAGTCCTGGCCATTTTTAGGAGAGGATCTTTTCCGTTTGCAACGATGTAAGCTGTACTTGGAACAATTCGATTATGAAGATATTGGAGATTCAGAAGTCCGCATCCGTCATGACGTCGTGAGAGTATAATGTCATGAATGCGGTTTTGAGGCGCGCTCAGGTATATATAGGTCTCTCCAGTGTTATGACGTCTAATAACACCTATATTCACAAGCTCAGGGTCTTTGAGAACGACCACAATTTTTCCTTTCTTCAGATGAATTTTGGCACATTTATCCAATCCAAAGTCCATCCCAATCTCTCCTGTGTACATCTTGACGATATTTATGGCAGTTTAAGGTTTGCTTCTACCAGAGGCATAGATCTTCAGTTCATCCATATAAAATACATGAGTGACCTTATGCTCGCACTGGTTAGTGTCGCCAAATACGTATCCAGAAGAATTTCTTAGTGCGAGAGATAGAGGCAGAAGTGTGATGCAAAAAAGCAAAGGGCTTATGTTATCGGGCTGAAAGACAGCCCTCTGGAAGGTGTCGTTGTTCGTCATCACACGATAATTTCCAGATGAGATAGTATATCTAGTTTTTCAGAGGGGCATCAATCTCTCTATGCATTTGACTATGTCAATACCTTCAAGCTTTCCAACATACAGATGATAAGTCTATAAGAGGTAGAATCGAAAGCTTTCCGGTAGTCAATTCAGGCCATTGATAGTAGGCGCTGATGGGCTGCAGCGTCTTTTACGTCAATTAGCAGGTTCTTCCGAAATCCTGCTGCACCTTTTTTCGATCCTCGTTGTTCGTACATCTTTCGCCACACCTTCTCGTCACCTGCACGGTCACCGTGAAGGTGACGCTTAAGGACACTACTGATTTCGCCTGGTTCAAGCTAGTAACTTTGCTCGTTACGAAACAAATTTGAAAAGCTTCTTTTCCCAGCGGTATACAGACATATTTGTACGTAAAATTTCCCGCTCTGTCAATTTCCGATGTAAAAAAGAGGGGTCACCATTGAATTCCTGGTTCAATGGTAATTCAAGAATGACCTTGACCTCTTTGAAATATATCTTACCTGAGAAAATATTTAGCCATCCCTTGACTTTTGTGAAACTTGGTATACATTATTCTTCATTGTTATAAATTGCTTAAAATACATTGAAACGCTTTCGAATCCTCTTTCATTCTGCTGACTTACTTAAAATGTTCCAAATTCCTTTGAATTCCCAGATATCGAAATTTTATGAAATTCTATAAAATTTCTTAATTCCTTAAATTTGAGGGATTTTCTGAATTCTGAGAATTCCGTGAGTTCTGAGGATTTTAAAATAATACAAAAGGATTTTGATAATTCAGAATAAATTTGCAGGGTATTCCGGAAATTATCTGAGTTCAGGGAATCCAGAGTTCCGAATACTTCAGGAATTCAAGAAATTTCAGGAATCTGGAAAATACAGAAAATTCAAGGAATGTCAGGGAATTCAGAATATTCAACGATTTCAGAAACTTCGTGGAACTAAGAGATTTTTGGAAAATCACGGAAAGTCGAACAATTTTGGGGATTTTATATAATTTAAAGAATTTCGTGATTTTGTAATATTTTAGATATTGAGAATATTGGAGAAATTCCAGAAATTCATCATATTCGAGGAATTGATGAAATTGAGAAAAATTATTACAAATCAAAAGAGTTCATAGATTTTTAAGTTTTCAAGGAATTCCGAAATGTCCTTTAATTTCGGATATTTATGGAATCCAAGGATTCCAAATATTTCGAGCATAAGGGAATTCACGGAATTCAACCTATTCATGAATTTCAGGCAACTCAATGACTACCATGAAATTAGAGATTTTCGGGGATTTCGGAGCATTTAGGGAATTCAAGGAATTCAGAAAATTGTAGTCATACAAGAAATTACTGGCATTCAAGAAGTTTAAAGAATTCAGGAAATTAAAAGACTTCCAGGAGCTTAAAGAATTTAGGCATTTCCGAGCGCTTTTGAGTCCAACATATGTATTGTCTATTTCATATTTACATTAAGATTTATATTATATTGAGAAAACTTACAACCAAAATTCAGAAAAAATATGATAGTAAGAAGGAGAATACTAATAAGAATCTTCATTTTGTTCAGTAGAATCACTATTAATGAATATTACGCTTTCCTTCTACTGATAAAATAGCTACTTTCATATCTCAAGTAAAGAATATTTTCAGTAAAATAAACATAGTTTGTGAAATCTTAATAGTACCAGGTATCGCTAAACTTTCAGAATTTTTTCTCTTTGAATATATTCTTAAGGTTACAAAAAAAAAAATTTTCCTGGATTACCTGCTCTATATACAGAAATATACTCGTTTACTCAGTCTAAGCTATTCTCGCAAAAATTTTCAATCATAAATAATTACTTTTTGATAAACTTGATGATTTTTTAACAAAAGACATGAATTTTCAAGAAATTAATTAAATTTTGATCTAATGAAAATAAATTTTTAGTCAAATATTTGAATTTTCTAATAAAAAAAAAAGGTTCGCTTAAAATGTAACAATTAAGGGGGTCGTATTGTGCAGAAGGCTGAAAATGAGAGTGATAACATGGGATGATTTCAAAGATGAGGCCAAAATGGATCATTTAGACCGATTGGTCAGGAATAGGTAGGGTTTTACCCGCAAATCGGGCTGAATATACGGCTATTGTAGTGAAGTCGGGAAAAAAATATGTTTTTTTTTTTATTTCGCAGAGCGAAAACGGCGGGTGAATACGTAAGAGTAAGTCAATTGATTTTCGAAATATTAAAAAATGTGAAAAGTTTCGATGCTTTTAAATAACAAATAACCTCACATATTACTTTACTTTTAATAAATTTCCTTGAGGAATTATTTTTGCTACTTAAGGAAAAGAGTAACAACAGCGCTTTACATCAAAACGTAGAGGTTATATTTCAATGATTTAGTCTGGTGTTACCGAATTGATCAGTGAATGAGTCCACAATCACTGATTAATCAGTGAAATGTTTAATTACTATTTTAATCAGTGAACTTTTTACTGTTTCATATTTAGAGAGTCGTCTTGTTTACATATACTAATAATTCTTGCATCGGTCTGCCTATGGATACGCTGACATTAACTTCACCTTGATATACTTGTTTCGATTTATTTCGAACATTTTATGCTGTCAAATGGAATTGAAATTAATTTAAATTATATAAAGAGCAAGGAAATTGGCGTCACGTGTACTGGAACTAACATCGCCCATCGAGCGCCTATAATTTTAAAATAGTAGAATTAAAAAGGCGCATGATTCCAACCAGTCTGATTTTCTGATTTGAGGAATTTGAAAATCGACCAAATCATGATACACTTTCTACGTATAGTCCAGTTTTCCCGGTTTTCCGGGCCAGAAAGCACCCTCAATAACTGTAGCCGGGCTTTCCAACTTTTTCCGTTCCCCTCCTCTCTCTCTCCCTCCATTCGCGTCAACCTGTGACGGCCCCCTATGTTGAGCGGCAATTGTAACCAGGCTTCCCAACTTTTTCTGTGTGCATCACGGCTAATCACGTCCTGGCCGGGGTTGGCCCAGGATTGTAAAACCCAGTCATATTAAAATTTGTCGCTGCCACTTACCTCCTAGCTGCGACACAAATATCGGATTACATCGAGTTCGTGAGTCGCAATCTTTCGACTCACGAACAACCCACGAAGTTCGTTGAATTTATTTGTCAGGCGCCAGATAGGTTAACCTATCCGAGCCCCGTCGGTTCCGGTCACGTCGCAACTATTAGGTTTACTAGCTCACTAATAAACGCGCATGAGAAGGGGGTGAGGTCGGTAGAGTGAGAGAGTATTTTATTTCTCGAAAGTGACGGTTGTAAAATTCAACACTACACCATTTAAAATTCACAATATCAAAACAAAGTATTTATTAAGCTAAAAGGAACACAACATTGACTTTCGGTAATAACGTGAACATTTCCGTGAATTTCACCAGTAATTAAAGTGGTTGATGGATCGCCAGAGTGACCCACTACACAAAATGGCCACCCGAGACGCAAGCGCTTGCACCACATCGTCCAACGTGCAACCCGCGTGCTCCCACCAACGGTTCCCTCGAGGAACGCCCTCCTCAACTGTCTGTAGTCGGGCTTTGAGTCGGGCGTGCCTCACTCCCGGGTGTTGCGGGAGTCTCGGTCGACACTATACACTAATTTTTTTTTTAAGCACACGCGGTCCCGGTAATCATTAACGTGTGGAGATCGAGAGTGCAAACTATCACTGCGGAGATAGGCAAAGAGGCTACACACCTTGTAGCCATTTGGCGTAGGTTGCCTTGTCTCCGTCCATTTTAATGTTTTTTGATATTGGCTCCTTCAAATTATGTAATATTTGTGATTGCGATTCCTGCGGACGCACCGCCGCCAAGTCAGAAAACGTAAGTGACAGGTCCCGCGTTCCTCTCCGCTTCTACCTTCTCGACTCTTCGCGTCGTGCCTGTCGATTGGTCGGTTGGAGTGAAGATGGCTGGCCTGTCGATCTCGGCCAATGTGTGCCTTCGTACTTCTGCTGCGAGCTGCCCATTGGTCCTTACGTGCTGACTCGAACATGGCCGTTTACTGAATCTCAGCAGCGTTGGGTCGTCCATCCATGCCGTGGTGCAGGGCTGGTCGACTCGGTTGCGTACTGCCTTTGACACTGCTAGTGAAGCTTAACGGTGTGGGGTTGCAGGGCTGGTTCGTCCTGACCCCACTGCTGTTTGGCGCGAGCTCGCCATCGCGCTTATTCGCTATGCAAACGCGTGTGCTTCCTCAGTAAAGTCACATTTTTCTCAAAAGCGCCATTATATTTTTTATTTAGTATAATTATAAGAGATTTCCAGATATACTCAGCTCTCAGCTATGTATTGTTACGTTGCGTGTGAACGTTTATATGCTTGCGTTAAAAAAGGCGTCTGGTTTAAGCTGAGAATGTATTGCTTAGTATGACTGTGTTGCGTATATATAATTAAAAAATAAGGTTAAAGAACCACCGCAGGGTCTCACTGGGATCAACTGCCATCTAAAAATGACAGCGGCACCCAGTAGAACTGCGGTAAATCACACTCATGGCCACGTCTCACAACCGTGAGATGGGTGGTCACAGGACACGATTGAATTACAACGACAGGCCGGCGAAACCCTCCTGTGTTTTGAGAACACGAAGCGACCCAAGGATGACAGCTTTCTGCATTCATTTCGCAAGTGCCTTGGCATATTTTTGGCATGCGGGTATGGCTTTACGATTACGAACCAGTGATAGTTTCGCACCTCCGAGAGCACCTATCACAAGGACAATTACTTGTACCGAATATTTTGTGTACACACGAAGAAAAATGGAAGGTCCGTTGGGCCATCTAGATGCGCAGACAGGCCAATTGCAGGGTCAACTATAGGACAGCCCTTGAAGATGTCTAAAGCGACTATCTCTAGAAGGTTGAAACAAGAGGTTTAAATCGATCATCTCAGAGTTTCGACATGGTCATCTCGAACGGTCGGCTCAAGCGTCATAAAGAGTCGAACTGATCACCACAGATCACGAAATTGATTATTATAAAGGGTCGAATTGCTCATGATAGGGGGTCGTTTTGGTTATATCAGATAGTCGAATTGATCTCCTCGGGCAGGTGACCTGGCCACCTTAGGGGGTCGATTAGATTATCCTAAAGTTTTTATATTTGTTGTCCTTTTCCTATATTTTCCAGTCTCTCTCTTATAAGAGACTGGAAATTATAAAATTAAGTGGAACCTGTAAAACCTGAAAATTTATATGAAATACATGAATTCTGAACGCATATTTTATTCTTTCTGGAGAGTGAGATGTATGAGACATAATTAGATGTGCAAAAACTGTGCACATTGACAATATCTTTTTTGGAGCACGAGAGGCTAAGGACACGGCACGGTGTCACACTGAATTGCAAGATTTCAAACATTGAAGTGCATTCAGAAACCAGTATTCCACATCTTGATACTTTCTGCATCATCAACGAAAGCTGAAATTGTTTGCTCGTTTTCAGTTTGAGACGACACGATGAAAACAAATTGATAGCTGAACGCCCAGTTACGCCTTTATCTTAAATTTTAATTAGAAAATTATTAAATTATAAAATGTAGTATGAATAGAAAGAATCTAAAAGTAAACTTGTGCTATAAAAAAATTTTGGTATTTTATTTATCTAAGAAAACATCTGAGAAATCGTATCAGATTGATCTCTCAGATAGTATAATAAAAGTATAATAAATGAAAACATCTCATATGTTATCTGTTTGTGTATGTGTGTGTTATATAGAGTACGGTATATATGGAGTTTCAAAAATTTTTAAATTAAAAAAATCGCAAACAATCTTAAGACATTTAAAGAGATTTAAAATGGTTTAAAGCCATTTGAAATACTTTTCAGTAAGTGCAACGAATTGAACAAGATTTTAGGGTTATTAAAGTATTTAGGAAAACTTTAACAAATTTCAAAGTACCTAAAAAAGTATTATAGATTATTTTAAAATAATTCAAGGAATTTCAAAAATTTTCTAAGGATTTCAAATGATTAAATAATATTACAAAGAATTTTTAAGAATTTTTTGAGATTTCACGACATATGAAAGGATTTTCACAGCTCTTACAACATTTTTTTTATTGTTTCGATTGCACTGAAAATTTTTCAAAATTGCTTTCATTGATAAGACTTTTCCATTTGTTACGTATCTCATTTTTTTTTAAATATTATATACGCTTGGATAGTTTTCCTTCTTAATAGGGATTGAAATGAAAAAGGAGCAGTAAGGCCTATTGGTCCCAGATTCAAACAAATAATTTCAAAACTCAAAAGTGTCTGAACCTCTGTGCCCAGTCTTCGACTTTAAAAAAATTTTTGTAACGGAGAACCATTTAAACAAAACAAAAGTTCAATAAGACAACAAGATTTTACTGTAAATTGAAGACATTTTTTATGTACTGAAAAAATAGTTTAATTTTCATTATTTTTGCAGCCTTATTGTAACCCTCTTCTGAACATATGTTTGTCTCTTTAATTCATGGTACAAATATATACCGATAATCATTTAAGTGTTAAGAAAAAAACGCACTTTTACCGTCGCAGAATATAAGAAATGAGTGAAATAATTCAATATAATGCTTCTTTTAGTCCAAAGGCTTTTGTTAACCACACTTTCTAAATTGGATGCTTTCGAATTTAAGGCTCTACAAAAACTGATTGATTTTATTGAATCATTCTAGTATTATTTTCACCTGAAAAAATGAGAAATCATTTTTGATCATTTAAAAATCTTGTAAACTATTCTCCAAGTTTGAATCATTGTTTTTGCATTGTGGACCAGTGAAAATTCTTATTGATTTGATTCAGTAACCACTTTCAATAATTTGAATTTAAAAATTAAGAAGTTCTTACGCAACATCTTCGTCAAAAAAAAAAATCTCATATCACTATAGATATGTTTTCTATAGTGTGTGTGTGTGTAAGTTTAACATTAGCGTAACACCCGAGGCGACCCCCTCCCCACCCCCCGCCTCGAAAGGCGTGACGTATTTTTGAAACGGCCTCTAACGTGTTTGATCAAGTAAATATGGAAAGAATAATGTGACTAAGAATATTTTACGGCTTTCGTTCTCGAATGATCTACTAATGAGCTAAATATGCTACTTCGAGAAATTAATTAAATTATACGCTCGTAAATGATATTGTTCTTCATCATAAAGGAGCACTGCACCTTCAAATAATGCACTTTTTGTTATCCTTATTGTCCTTTTGAACAAGAAAAATCTTTGAAATAATTTAAAATCCCGTGGTCCAAAAATATTTAAAAATCTGAGTTCGCGATCTAAAGATTTCAAACCTCTCTCCAAAATCCTCTGGATTTCATATAATCTCTTATAGTTTAAATGATATAATATTCAGGCTTTTACAAAATCAATGAAAAAATTTTCAAGAACTTTCAGAAATTATCCCTATTTTGCAATAGATTTTTATAATGTTGGGCAGATTCATATCGCAGGCAAGGGTTACTTGTTGCAGAATTTTGTTGTCTTTTGCTTCATTATTATTAAAACATTAATGATACACAGCATGGAAAAAACAATGGTCTCTGAAATTGCAAATGATTTGAATGAATTTAAAACAAAAGAATTTTTTGTTACTTTGGAATATTTCTTTATTTTAAAGTGGAATATTTCGAAAATTGTATGTTTCATCACATCAGTAAAAACACGACGTAATAAGTCGCAATACAGATAAATGATTGTATCGTCATTTCATATTTGATTTTTAGGTAAATACTCCTAAAATGTCGCGCACATTACAATATCTTTAAATTATTTCTATTCTCAATGGACCTTGAAAGTTTGCTCGACACGTGTACGCAAATAGTTTATAAGACGATTCAAACAACGGTTTTTATCATTCTCAAAATATTCAGTTTCTTGCCAAATATCTTAATTTCGCGGTTCTTTTGCCATACAGAATCTTGATTTAAAAAAAAACGCCTTAGGATCCCGGTATCAGGATGAAGTGGAAAGTAGCATTCATTTTATTACTAAGTAAGTAATCATCTATACAAAAGATACATTCTTGTCGTGAAGAGATATTATTATTATTATTATTATACCATCAAGCCATTTTCCTTTCGGGATAGGCGTGCCTCGCTCGGTGAGGAAAGGATTAATGTGAGGATGGAGGTATAGATTTTTTAGATTGATCTAGAATTCTCGTGCTATTTAATTAAATAACATCAATCTCTCCAGTGATCACCCGAAGTGAAAAGCCTCACAATGTCGTCATGTGAGGTTCCGCACACGGGTCCATTTGTATCCAATGTCTTTTGTTTCAGGAGTAATTCACTCTACTGATACTCTTTTTATAAGCTATTTGTCGCCATACTTTTCTATCCTGGCAACCTTCTCTAGCTTCCTTCACGTCTATGCATTTTTTCATGCTAGCTCTCCTGTTTCTATGGCTTCTTATGTCTTCTCGGAACAAGGTCTCATTCACACATTCTAACTATTCTTCCCGCGGTCTGCCTCTGGGCATACTTTTATTTACTTTACCTTGATAGACTTGTTTCGTTGATAGTTCATCTTTTATTCTCTCAGCATGCCCGAACCATCTTGACCGAGTTCTTTCCCATATGTCAATTAGTGTTCCTTCTACACCACATTTTTTGAGGATTATCTCGTTACCCACTTTGTCCATCAGTGTTTTCCCGCATATTATGCGCAGAGATTGCATGCTAATTGCGTTAATTTAACTCTTATATTTTCCCTGATAGGCTTATGTCTCGTTGCCGCATAGAACCCCACGTGAAAAAATTCTACGGAAAGCGTTATATGGAAATTCCACATGTTAATTCCATACGGAAATTCTGCAAACATTTCTACAACCTAATTTTGGACTAAGTTTGACTTCCGTTGAAGAGTTGCGCTATCGGAAATAACATTCCGGACATCACACCCTTGCACCAGGTATGCGAAAAACACCTTTCTCGAGAAAATTATGCTACCCACGTCAAAACCTTGCACCAATTGTATGTAACTCGACGGCACGAGATTGCACCACTGCCCCATGTGTAAAGAACACATTTTCTGCGGGGAAGTCTGATGTTTACCTACTTTAGGGTCCCTGGAGTGGGTTCCTCGAGGACACGAGATTAAGCCAATGTCTCAGGTATTAAAAACATATCTTAACCGGGAGAGTCTCTGGATTTAAAGTACCTTAGGGTCCCTGGAGTAAGTACCTCGAGGTAACGAGTTTAAACCGATGCCTCAGGTATGAAAAACAAATCTTCTCAGGCAAAGTCTGGTTGTTACAGTACTTTAGGGTGCCTGAAGTGGGTTCCTCGAGGACCCGAGATTGAACCAATACCTTAGGCGTGAGAGACACATCTTCTTCGTGAAAGTCTGGTTTTTACAGAACTTTAGGGTCCCTGGAGTGAGTTTCTCGAAGACACGAGATTATATCAATTCCCCAGGTATGAAAAACACATCTTCTCCGGGGAAGTCTGGGTTTTACAGTACTTTAGGATCCCTGCTATATGTTCTTTGAAGACATGAGATTAAAGCAATGCCCCAGGTGCAAAAAACTAATCTTCTCCGTGAAAGTCTGGTTTTTACAGTATTTTAGGATCCCTGCAGTATGTTCTTTGAAGACACGAGATTAAAGCAATGCCCCAGGTACAAAAAACAAATCTTCTCCGTGAAAGTCTGGTTTTTACAGTACTTTAGGATCCCTGCAGTATGTTCTTTGAAGACACGAGATTAAAGCAATGCCCCAGGTGCAAAAAACAAATCTTCTCCGTGAAAGTCTGGTTTTTACAGTACTTCAGCGTCCTCGGAGTAAGTTCCTGAGGGACATGATATTGGACCAATACCCCAGGTGTAAAAAACACACCTTCACCGGGAAAGTCTGGTTTTTACAGTACTTTAGGATCCCTGGAGTAAGTACCTGGAAGACACCAGATTAAATCAATGCCCCAGGTGCAAAAAACTAATCTTCTCCGTGAAATACTGGTTTTTACAGTACTAGTATCTGGAGTAAGCTCCTCCAAGACACGAGATTGAATCAATGCCTCATGTGCAAAAAAACACACCTTCTCCGGGGAAGTCTAGTTTTCACAGACCTTTAGGGCCCCTTCAGTAAGATCCTCGAGGACACGAGATTGAATCAATGCCCCAATTATGAAAACTACATCTTCTCCGGGAAAGTCTGGCTTTTACAGTACTTTAGGGTCCCTGGAGTAAGCGTTAAAACTGTGTACACCAGCTGCCGTACCATTTTTGAAGTTTCTAATTATATCCCTAGTCTCAGTAAAAGATTCTCTCAATACCCTAAAAGATTCTCTCAAAGCATCTAGTGTCCCGTCTATATCATATAGAATTTTACCTTTGCTATTTCTCATGCTGACAAACTCTGTACTTCTACTTCCCTTCATAGATTTACATAACAGATACTTTCTCCCTTCAAAGTCGTTTTGTATTTTCGTTTCTTCTACTGTTCTGATTTTATGTTTACTTGACTTGACTATTCGTTGATATCCATGCGTTCGTTTATCTTATTCTGAATCTCTATCCCTGACCTAATTTTATTTTGGACACTAGAAGGTAATTGTCAGTATTGTCTTCAGAACCCCTCATGACTCATATTGTGGATTAGAAAAAGGGTCCTTTTTAGCATATACTGAAGCTCGATTAGTGAGAGATTACTGAATACAAATAAAGGTTAGAAACGATACACTGTATATTAAATTAACAGATCGTTAAAAAGAACGAAGCTTAAGCAAGAATTTTCTTCTTGTCTAGTTGTAAATATTTTATATTATTTTATCATGGAATTTTGAAGCCTCTGTGGCTCAGATAATAGCACGTCAGACTTTCATTCAGGATGTCTGGGGTTCGATCCCTGAGCTGTTACCAATAGAAATTTTTCTATGTACTTCTACCGGGGCTTCGGTGGTTCGGAATACACCTTAAACTGTAAGTTTTCTCAGAAAATGCTGGTTTCGTACCAAGGATAAATGGGACTTTTGAGAGCCTAACCTTGGGGGTCGAAGCCGATTTTGTGAAGACTCGAAAAGAAGTCAGCGATCTACTTGAGCTTGAGGCACCTGCGGGGGAAATCACGTTCGATGGTCGCTGGACGTCTTCGAGTAATGAACACACACACACATATACTTAGATAACACACTAGGAGAGTGCTTAGAATCTGTGCATCTAACTGATGACCTCAGAGGGATCGCTGCGTCCACCCTAGTCTGACCGTATCCCTTCTCTGCGGCCTGCTAGGGAGGCTGCCGAATAGCAGAGTGGGGGAGGATCGCTTTGCCTGATCAAAAAAGTAAGACGGCATTTACTGTGCGATATGTACGCCTGGAACCTGAGAGGTATATTCTCAGAACGTTGGTAACAACGAAACCCACCGAGATCCAAAAAACACTTGGCGAAGATGACCGGATTCGGAGTACTGCGTGGAGAAATTACAAACAAACAACAAACAATAATGAAGTTTGATTGAACTTATAGAAACTAAACTTGAAATAAACAAATTAATAAAAAAGTTTTTATTTTATTTTTAAAGCAACCCAAATAGTATTATCGGCCCCTACGTTTTTCGAAGAGGTGAGTTGTACTCAATGATGATTCTAAAAGATACGATAACTCGTTTGGAAATTAAGTTATACATTAAAAACAAACGGTCCAAAGATTTGAGAACTTTTAAAAACATGTTCAAGAATGTTTTCACAGACGTACATCGACTTTTACTTGCATATATCATGACCTAGGAAAGTTGTAGCAAAAATATGAAATTCACACGACGCAATCCTTCAAATCTTATCAGACATGCTTGGACAGTTTAGTCATGGATCGGGAACACATTAAAATTTTAAAAATTGTATTGGCTCAAATGAACGATAACATTTTTAAGATTTTGTTCTGTAAATTACAAATTTTGCATACCAAATTCGTAGCCCATGCCTCGAGTTGAAGTAGAGGTAGAAAATTCTACAAATTCTTGCATTTTTTTTAGATATATCCTCACCAGAATGTCAGAAATACCTCTACTTAGGGTACTCAACAGCGGTGCTAACCTATCTTGAAAAATGTCTAATTTTTCAAATGTTATTAACAATTGAATGTTTAGGACCTTTTCCAAGTTTGATTATTTTTGCTAATTTTGTCACTTAATTTGTTTATATATTGTTGCACAAAAAATTAAAATGAAGAATCGACGAGATAGAGTACCCTATACATTAAATCGATGGTCTCCTTGAGATTAAAAAACGATAATTAAAAATTGTTTTTTTAAATCAACAATTGAAAACTAAAACTGCTCCTTTTAATTTTTTAGTGTGTAATTACATAAAATAACCACAACTTGATTTATATCCAATTTGTGTACAATTTCAAATAATTGAAAAACAAGAATTTTGATACATAGAATTTCAACTAATTAAAATTATATTTTTGCAGACTCTTATGTTTTTGAAGGTATTTGGTGAATGTTTTGTTAGATGCTATGTAAGTAAACTGAACTTTACATGGTCTTTTTTAAATCTGGAAGTGAATGGTTTTCCAGAAATTGTAAATTAAAAAAAAACTATGTTTTCAGACTGAATTTGTTCCGAGTGAGCCACTTTGTGTGGATGTGGATGGCAGGCAACTGACTCTTGCAAACAAGGCATACAATTGTATGAAAGCCAAGTGCTATGGTAGGTTGTGCAGGAAAACATTTTACGATTTTTCAAGGAATAATTTTTTTAATATATATTAAAAAAGTATGAAAATCGAAATTGGAACTATATAGAAAAGTAGTGTATTAGGACACTAAAAATTTTATAATTAATTCAGTGTGAACTGGTGAAA
>CAKNWW010348817.1:0-12894 GCA_932074435.1 Andricus kollari | reverse complement strand
TAAAATAAAAGTATCTGCATACTTTAAAGCGCGAGAATTTTAATTTTCTAAAGTGAAAATTTAACTGTTATGTTTGATAATTGATCGTTTTTAATTGAAAATTTAATTATTCATCTCTTTGCTTGAAAATTCAACAGCTTGTTTGCAATTGTTTCTCTCCCTTGACGGCTGGAAAATCTTTTTAAGTTGAAAATTAAACTCATGTCGAAAAGTAGTTATTTTTTGGATAAATTCAACTGTTTCTGATTAAAAATTAATTTTCTTGGTTGGGATAACAACTACTTGATTTTTCATTTAGAATTCTTCTTTTTTGGAATACAAATTTAATTTTGTGAGTTAAAAGTTAAACTCTTTTGTTAAAAATTAATTTTTGTTGGTTCAAGATTCAAAATTTCAAATAAAAAATGTATCTCTTTGGTTGAAAAGTTAGCTAATTTACTGAAAATTTCTTTTTTCCTTTAACAGAAAATGAATTTTTGTTTTAAGTGAAAATGTAATTATTCCAATTGAATATTCTAACATTGTAGTTAAAAATTCATCTCTTTAGTTAAACATAATAAAATTTTTTTAATTAAACCATCCAATTTCAGGTTGAAAAGTTACCATTTTTAGTTGAAAATTAAACTATTCCAGTCAATGATTCATCATTTTAGTTGAAAATGTATAAGCTTGGTTGAAAATTAATTTTAAAGCCGAAAATTAATTAATTAAAAGAAAATTAATCTTTATGTATAAAAATTAATTTTCTTGTTTGGAAATTCATCTGTTTAGTTGAAAATTCAAGTATTGGACTAAAATTTATCTACTCCAGTTGAAGATTCATCTATTCCAGTAAAAGACTCATCATTTCATTAAAACGTTTATCGCTTTGGCTCAAAATTTGTCTTTTTTTGCAGGACATTTTTTGGTTGAAAATTAATTTTTTTAACTGAAAATTAAACTATCTTGTTTGAAACTTTATCTTTTTGGTTGAAAATTGAAGTATTCCAGTTATTATTCATCATTTTAGTTGAAATTTCATCTTTTAGAATTAAGATAAAAACTACTTGGTTGAAAGTTATTATTTTGTTAAAAATGCATCCTTTTGGATTAGAATTCATCTATTCAGTTGAAGATTCATCATTTTAGATTAAAATTTGTTGTTTTCTTCTGGAAAATTAATTTATTGACTGAAAATTTAACTATTCCATTTTTGGTTGGAAACTGATATTTTTTAGTTCCAAATTCAACTATTTGGTTGAGAATTCGTGTATTTGGTTGAAAAATCGTATTTTTTGGTAGAAATTTAATCGTTTTGGTTCAAAATTTAACTATTTGGTTAAAAATTCACCAATCTTTTTCAAAATGGAATATTTTTACTATGAACTCTAGGAATTTGAAACGGTTCAAATTGAATTTAATATAGGACCCACATTAATTTGACCTAAATATGCACTGAGTTTTAAGTATAAGAAGGTAAAATGGTAATTTCTTTGAATTATTATTTAAATTCATAGATTAATGTATTTTAATAAAATTCTCTTCACAGAAATTCATAGTAATGAATTTAATTTAATTTTCTTCATTTACCAGTTCAATTAGTAGTAGCATTACCAATTCCTTTAGTAGATATAGTTACTAATTCATTTAGTCCGTTATTCTTACTCATTGAAATAGTAGATTTTTACTAATTACTGGTAAACTAATCGGCACTATTTCAATTAGTAGAACACTACTACCAATTAGTAGTTTTCTACTAATTCAGATTTAGAGAGTAGTGAGCGAGGAGACAGACAAGGCGGCTATTAGCATGAGAGTTGGGCAGTAAATACTTACAAAAAAGTTACCTTACTTGTAACTGTTCTGGTAACTTCGTTACTATTTGCAAAAGTAACTTGTAATGTATCTTAGTTATTATTTTCGTAGTAATTTGAAACTCTAATTTTAGTTTCTTTGAAGT
Source organism: Andricus kollari (assembly GCA_932074435.1). NCBI lineage: Eukaryota > Metazoa > Arthropoda > Insecta > Hymenoptera > Cynipidae > Andricus > Andricus kollari. The sequence goes on along the minus strand of CAKNWW010348817.1, from coordinate 10,955 downwards.
TACTTTATGCGAGTGGAAACTTAATCTCTTTTGGTTGAGGATTTAGCTGTTTTGTTGAAAATTCGTCTTTTTTGGTTGAAATAACATCAACTAATATATTTTTCGTTGAGAATTGATATATTTTGTTTGAAAATATAACTATTTGGTTCAAAATATATGTATTTTATTTAAAGTTTCACTATTTTGGTAGAAAGTTCAACTATTTGGTTAAAAAATAATTTTTTGGTGAAAATTAATATTTTCGGTTTGAAAATGAAACCGTTTTGTAGAAAATGCTTGTTTTTGGCTTGAAAATTCAACAATTTAGTGAACATTTTTTCTTTCTTGGTAACTTAACCACACTGTTAGAAAAATCGGTATGCGGTTTAATATACATGTGTGTGAAGCAAATATGCTCTGCCGCTACTCAAATTTAACATACATTGGTGTAGTGGATTTAATATACATGTTTATTAAATTTAATATACAGGTCGGTATAGCAGTTTGCGTGAAAACTCAGAGTGCTTTCATTTCTTTAAATCTTGTCAAATATTCGCAATTAAAATAATAATCTACAGTTCGTCGACTTAAATGTTATTTATAATGAAAGTGCAATGGACGGGTGGAACTTTTCCCTAAATTCGCTCTAAATGGTAAAAATTTAATGCGAATACAGTTCATTGTAGGTTAACTCTGTTATTTATATGCTTAATTGAACTTTTCGGCTTAAAATTCAATTTTATTTTTGATTAACAGAAAGAAGGTATCATGCTTTATTATTTAGGATCGAAAATGATTGCTAAACTTATTTTGAATATGTGTAAAGTAGAATTATCTTATTATTCTTGTATGTGATTCACATGAATGTATATGAAATTTAATATACACGCTCCTAATGGCGATTTCATATGCTTGGTATATTAATTTTAATACACATGGGTATATTAAATTTAATATTATTTTTAACAGTGCAACACTGATTAGCATTATATCAGTGGTATTATATCAGTTGGTTTTGCTCATATTTGGTCGACAATTTTCAGATGGAAGCTTTACATTCTAAAGTGCATATATGTCATACGAACGTAAGCACTCGCCTGTTTCTCCTTTATAGCTTGTAAACACTAAGGTGTTGGATCATTACAAGAAACAATGACAGGTACTCACAACTCACGGAGTAATATTTACTGTTTACCCGTGCAAACAGGTAATAGCAGACAGTTTACACTTTAGGTCCTACTGAGGGTAATATTTATCTTCTACCTATACCAGCATATAAAAATACAAAATTACCTGCAACAAAATTTACTCCTAGTTTTTTCTGTGATTACGTTTTTATCTCTTTTTTTCTCAACGACTGCAATTGCGAATGTATTGCGTTCTGAGTTTTGAAGTCCTCAGTTTTGAATTATAGATGGCAGACGACTTTTTTAAACCAATAATGCAGGCGGTAAATTCATCTCTGATATACTGCGAAATATAATTCTAATAGAGGGCCCATTTTACATTTTTATACATTTTAAAGCTTCATATTTTTATTTTTTATAAGATAAAAACCTAAAAATCACGTCTTTTGTTAGATTTTTCAAATTCGAAATGCCGGATCCAAGATGGTGAACATGAATTATTAAAAATGTTCGCACCGTGATAAGATTGTTGATATATGTATATGTTTCTGGTGTCGCTTAATCGAAATCAGGTGTTGGATTTTCAAAATTCAAAATGGCGGATCCAATATGGTGGACCAAAATCATCAAAAATGTTTAGAACCTTATTGGATTATCCATATTTATGTGTTTGGAGTTGTTGAAATAAAAATGTAATATATCCAATGTAGCATACGAAATTTTTAGTAAACAATTTATAAAAATGGTAGTATTAGGGTATGTTACAGAGTGAATAGTTCTTATGAATTGCCCCTCTCTGCCGAACCGAGAGTCACGAAACGAGGACGTGGCGGTTATTGACTCTTTTCTTCAATTTTTTTTTTATTTCAGTTTATAATTTTTTTTTTTTCTAAATATTCTTTCAAACATACGGTTATTGGAAATGCATATAATAAAAATTATCGATGTTAATTCTACTTACTGATGGCACTTTTGAAAGCAAGGTACGACGCAAAGAGGACGTTGCCGCAATCCTTACACATTATATTTGCTGCTGTCCTCTTTTTTTTTCATGATATTCAGTGCATCGCTTCCTATCCTTTTTGTCTGAAATGAACGACGGATAATGGCTTTTTGCAGAACGAAGAGAATTTTTTGCCTACCTTGATTTTCTTCACGAACATTTTTAATAATTCATGTCCGCCATATTGAATTTTGAACATCCAACATCACATTTCATTTCAAATGCCCCAAAAACGTAAATATGAACAATCCGATCAAGTTCTAAACACTTTTGATAATTTTGGTCCGCTATATTGGATCCGCGATTTTGAATTTTTTGAATCGAGCATCAGAGTTCGATTCAACGACCCCAAAAACCTAAGTGTCACCAATTTGATCAAGGTCCGGACACTTTTAATGATTCACGTCAGCCATATTGGTTCCACTATTTTGAATTTTAAAACTTCACCATCAGATTTTAAAACAGCGACCTCAGAAACCCATCTACCGACAATTCTATTCAGATCCAAACATGTTTACTATTTCGTGTCCGCCATATTGAATCCGCCATTTTGAATTTAAAAAATCCAACATCAGGCTGTGAAGGGGTTAAGAATAATTCTATAATGTAGATAAATTAATCAAAATCACGTGGGGTTTGTAGAAAAATTGTAATTACATCGTAAAGTTTCTCCCAAAGTTTCCTTGTCACTGGTGTAACGGTAACCTTTTTAACTTGGATACCGCCAAAAAAGTTTACAGTAGACTCTTATTGTTTAGGGGCAATTGAAGCCTAAGCTTTAAGCAAGAATCAAATTTAATTATTTATTTATAATTTATAATATTAGCAAAGATATTATGGCCGGTATCGAGGTATGTATAGGGGCATGTAGCCGGATAAATTTCCGGTATTTTAGGCCCAAAAGGAACCCTATATGTTAAAAAACGAGTCAGCGGGGCAGTTTTGAAGTTGGAATTTCGGAAAACCGCTTTTCAAGCAAAACGCATCTAAACATGGTGAGTGTCACAAGCACACATATTATATTTTTTCTTCGAACATGAAATATACCTGCTACCTTACTGTCTTCATGTAAACATAAAGTGAGATTGCAAATAATAACCGATTTTTGTATATCTTGGTTTCATTTTATCGTAATAATATAACGAAGGTCATGCATCGTCTGAAAATTGGATTTAATAATATTGTACGAAATTTTGATTTTTCTCAACCGACCCCAATCTTGTAACTATGGGTCTTGCGGTCTGTTGCTTTCTTCGTGCGACCCCCATTACTAGAACATTATTACCAGTCCACAGTAAGGCAAAAAGAGACGTTTTTTTTGTATAAATTAAACTGGACGAAAATTCGCATCGTTACAACGGAGGGCATTATTGGACAATTTTCTCAACAGTTTTATATTTATTGAAAAAAATTAGTTTAAATTAATAAAATACATTATAGATATCTCATTTTCAATTATATTTCAATTATATTTAGTTCATTAAATTTTAAAAGTTTGAATAGTCACAAGATTCACCTTTAAAAAACCTCAGGTTATGTTCTTGACCCCATAATAATATTTAACAATTCTCAAAATCCATCCCTAGTACTATCAACGAAACAATTTCAAAGGGTCTCCAGGTAAAACAACCATAAAATTTGAAACATTAACATAGTCACAAGATTCACTTACAGAAAACTCCACGCTATATTATCGTCCCCGAAATAATATTCAACAACTCCCAAAATTCACCCCTAGTATTTTCAAGGAATCAATTTCAAAGTGTCTTTATGTAAAACAACTATAAAATTTTTAACATTAACATAGTCACAAGAGACACCTTCAGAAAACTTCGCGCTATGTAATCGTCCACAGAATAATATTCATCAACCCCCAAAATCCACCATCAACAGTCAAAAGAAACAAATTAAGTATACACTTTTTTCTTTTGTTAGGAAAAAACTTCTCTCTATGAGGAAGCAAATTCATTTGATACCTATAAAGAAGCAAAATGCTAGATATTATACCTAAAATTCTGTTCATCATCTCTAAACATTATAATCTATTGATTCGTGACATGTTGATGTTAGACATGTCCAATATCCATGGAGCATTGTCCCTCTTTCTGAATCAAAAATTAAACAATTTTTAAATAAAAAGTTCTTAATTGTATATTTTTAGCGAGATAGGACCCTTCTTGAAGATCACGATTCGGTTATTGAAAAGGGTGGTGGGAACGAATGGTGGGTCCAGAGTAGAGTAGGAGAAGTGCTGGAGAAGCAGGCGAGGATCAGGCTGTTCAGAAAAGCGAACTTGATTCCAGTTCGAACTCTTCGACTCAATAGACACTTCCCTAGTAGCGTTCGGGTTCAATCATCTTACGATCAATCAATTAATTAATTAATTAATTAATCAATCAGTGGAATTAAGCGGTGGTAAAATTAGCTAATACTAACGCGTTACTATCAGGCGAATCATTCAATCATCAACCTTGTCATCATCGTTTGCGTCATCAAGTCGTCACTAGGCCAGCCCTCATGTTTCTCATCCGGGGGTTGCCTCTACCTTACACCCAGACCGCAGCTTACATCAGGATCCTTCATTCCTTGCCCACCTTTCTCAAAAGTACGTAATCCATTGTCATCTTAAAAAATTGTTTAAAAAATTATTATTGTACTTCTGTTATTGTTAGGGAAGAAATAAGCTTGAAATTTTGCAGAGAGAAAACATTTTCTTTAAGGTGATTCTAGTCTCGTTAATTTAATGAGTGAAATTAACTTTCTTTCGTTTCTGAAATTTTAGTGATCCTAAAAATTTACTAGCGAATCACTGAAAAATGTTTATGAAAATTAAAAGATTCAGCACTTATATTCAAGAAGTTTCGAAAGCTTTTGTGATACCAAATTGTATCTTTTTCTGGATTGAATTCAGCAAAAAAGTGTGATTTAATTTTAGAGAAATATCAATAAGTTTTGAAATAACTCTAATATAATTCTAATATAAAATGCAGTGAATTCAGTTGCCTCTTTTTTTGTTCTTAGTTACTTGGAGAAAATGAATTGAGTGACAGGGAAATTGGTTCGTTTTTGACTATATTATTATTAATTTATAAAGACAGTAAAATTGCAAAGGAGAAAGCAGTTGTTGACCAAGATCTGGACTCTACTTACCAGAGTAACATGCTTTCAAATGTTTGCTTAAAAATCACATATTTTTATTTGATTAGTCGCAACCTTAGACAGAAAATTGTATTAATATTCTTTTAATCATTGTACTAAATTCTATATCAATCCTAAGGCCTAATCTGACATAATTAACCAAATTGTCACACATAAGCCTGAGCTATTAGAATCCTTCCACATAATTGTATAAGAGAGGCAGGATTTATGTACTCTTTTAGGTTGAAAGCATTGTGCAAAATGCATTATGCAAAACGCGATCGAAATAGTCAAAAATGAAAGTCCTGGAAACTCAAAAATTGTACATGTAAAGCTCAAAATAAGAAACCTTAGGAACTTTAAACTAAAGGTCTTAAAATTCGAATACCTATTGAAGTATTGATGTAACAGAATTTCAAGTATTTTAAGTAATTCAAAATAAAGTAAAAAAAATTGACAAATTTCCAGTCAATGCATTTTAAATTAAATATTTTCAATTTGAATACGTAAGGTACTTTAACATTTCTAATTTCAAATGCTTAGAAGTTTTCAGAAGCTTAAAAGCCTGATAAAGAAAATAATTCTAAACTTAAAGTTTAGAAAGGAATGATTTAATTAGAAACTTTCAATATTTAAATATTGAATATTTTTTATGTGAAAATTTCAAATTAAAAAATTTACAGCTTCAAAATAAAACAATTTTAAAGTAGAATTCTTAAATGATTCGTTTTCCAACTTTTCTCTGATTAAATTTTAATAGTCCACAAAAGGTGACCACAAGGGTGCGCCGAAAAAAGTGAATTTCGGGCGATCAGTTTCCAATAACAAAAAATTGTTAGTTTTCGATGAGCTGAATAGTCTGTTAAGATTTTTTGTGAATCGATAAATATCTTCAGCCTCCTCAAGCGTGTGGAAAATGGAAAAATTAACTTTACGCGTAAAATATATTTAAAAATGTACTCTTACAGTCCCCATTTTTTTAAATATGTAGATTTTTATATTTTTTGAATTCCGCGCATAAAATTACCTCAAGAAAAATTAGTATTGTATTGCTAAAAAAAGAGACGGTTACATAAGGGCCATATTTCAATCAAGAACTGAGATGTCTCATTTCCAAAATATAGCGAATTTTACTCAAAAATTGTTTTTGTTAATAATTAATTAATTATAGTTCTACATATATAAAAAATGGATGAATGTAAGAATTGATTATTTCATATATTTTAGGCTTAAGTTCAATTTTTTTATTTCCAACACGCTTTAGGGGATAGAAATTGTTAATCGATTTGAAAAAAGGAAGCGTCTACGCGTACCGAAAAAATCCAGCTATACTCAAGCTACACGTACCGAAATTTCGGTACAAATAGCCCCTTTGCCAGCTCTCCCTATTCGTACCGAAAAAATCTGGCTATTTCTACCAAAATTTCAGTACACGTAGCCACGGTCTTAAACAATTTTTTTACAGTATATTCAGCTCATAAAGAACAATTTTTTGCTATTAAAAAACGATTGCTAGAAATTTTGTTTTTCGGCATCCTAGTGTCCACCCATACTAACTATTCACCTGCAAAACGTCTTTTCAATCGGACAATAATCTTCTTTTCGTTTTTTGGAATTAAAGAGTCAAATTTTCAAGAAAAAAATTTTTCCCATTGGTTCAAAGATTCTGGAAAATGTTTTATATGTTCGGTTATTACTTGTACACACTAATATAAAATTGAAAATTTAAAAGAGATTTTTTTTCATGATTTATACTTTTTTTTTAAACTTCAAAAAACATGTTTTTTGATTGAGTAAAATATACCCATTTTAGAAAAAGTTGAATATTTCGAACTTAAAATTTTTGCACCTTGAACCAAAGAAACATGTTATCATTCTGCTTTTTCCGAAACAAATTTTTTTGAAGCTTTAGCTATTTCGAGTTTTTGCGATTTTGGAATGTTTTAAACACAAAAAAAATTGGTTTATATAACAGAAAATTATTTTCTCAGTTTTGCCATGCAAAAAAAAAAGGTTAAATTTTTCTTACCCTTAACTTTTAAAAATAAAATTTCCATAGAAAAATTAAAAAAAGATATATTCATGTGAAATTGGTTTAAAAAATGTGGTAAATTAAAACTTATACATACATCCTAATTTAACTTGAAAAAACTAGACGAAGTAGTCTATTTTGGGCCCTATCTGAATTTTGGACCCTATCTCAATTTTGGACCTTATGTCGATTTTGGGCCCTATATCAATAATGGGCTCCATGTCAATTTCGGGCCCTATATCTGTTAGAGGCCCTATGTCAATGTAAGACCTTTTAATTATTTTGGGCCCTATATAAGTTTTGGGCCCATGCCGAATTCGGGCCCTATGGCAGTTTTGGGCCCTATATTAATTTTGAGCGCAGTCTCAATTTTGGACCCTATCTCAATTTTCGACCCTATGTCAATTTTGGGCCCCATATTTATTTTGGGCTCTATCTCAATTTTGAGCCCTATATCTGTTTTAGGCCCTATGTCGATGTAGGGCTTTTTATCAATTTCGGGCCCTATAAAGTTTTGGGCCCTATGTCGAATTCGGACCCTATATCTGTTTTAGACCCCATGTCAATTTAGGACCTTTTAATTATTTTGGGCCCTATATAAGTTTTGGGTCATATGCCGAATTCGGGCCCTATGTCAGTTTTGGGCCCTATATTAATTTTGGGCCCATGTCAATTTTGGACCCTCTCTCAATTTTCGACCCTATGTCAATTTTGGGCCCCATATCAATTTTGGGCTCTATATCAATTTTTGGCCCTATATCTGTTTCAGGTCCTATGTCAATACCGGGCTTTTTATCAATTTTGGGTCCTATATAAGTTTTGGGTCATATGCCGAATTCGGGCCCTATGTCAGTTTTGGGCCCTATATTGATTTTGGGCCTCATGTCAATTTTGGACCCTATCTCAATTTTAGACCTTATGTCAATTTAGGGCCCTATATCAATTTTGGGCTCTACCTCAATTTAGGGCCCTATATCTGTTTTAGGCCCCATGTCAATTTAGGTCTTTTGATCAATTTACAGAAATTATAGAAAAATTGCTCGCAGATTTCGCAAAGAAACGTGACAAAGGTTTCGATACGAGATCAGTTGAAGCTAAAAAGACCCAGGTGTGACCCTATATAAGTTTTAGGCCCTATGCCGAATTTGGGCACAATGTCAGTTTTGAACCCTATATTAATTTTGGGCCCCATGTTAATTCTGGGTCCTATGTCCATGTTGAGTCGTATGACGGACAGACGGACGGACGGACACTAAACCGAAACTATAAGGGTTTCTGCCCGGGGCAGAAATTAGAAATTCTATTGGTTTCAGTAAAATTAGAGTGAGTTTAGAAGAATGTAAGGGAATTTAAGACGATTTCATGAAACTCATAAGAATTTGAATAAATTAAACAAAATTTTTAAAATAAAAAAATATCCATCGAATTAAGTAAAGTAAGAGTGGGAAGAATTCAGGGTAAATTCAAATAAATTCAAGCGAATTCTAAAGAATTTTTAAGAATTCAGGATAAATTAATAAATAGTTCGTGGTAAATTCCAGATGAATTCACATTGATTGAAAAAATCCAAAGTATTCCAGTGAATTCAGTAAAACTGGAGTATATTTGAAAGAATTCAAGGCAATTCAAGAGACTTTGATGAAATTCATAGGAATTCAATATAAATTCAAAATAATTCAAGTAAATGGACCGAATTTAAAGAAAAAAAAAATCCATTGAATTCAGATAAATAGGAGTGAATATAGAATTAGTGAATAATAATCTGGTGAAATTTATAAGATTTCACGGTGAATTTCAAAGCCTTTAAAGTAAATTTTAAAAAATTGCAAATTTAGAATAGATCCATTGAATTCAGTGGGTTTCAAGGAATTCCCAAAGAACTGAAGATAAAAAAATTTCGTCATTATATTAAATTTACTAGAATTTTCTCGCTATAATTAGAGGAACTTTTTTAAATCATATACAATATGCAAAAATCATGTCAGATTTTCTGTAAAATATGTTTAAAAAATAAATCCTGTGACTTTCTTGAAAAATGAACCGATTTGTTTTCTTTAATGAAAAGGTGATTAGTGTGCCCATTGCGCGCAGAATGTTCTAGAACTTTAAATAATGTACATTTTTTGATAGTTCCGACCTTTCGTAGATTAAAGAATTATCAACAAATGGCTTATAATGGTCAAGTAGAATAAAAAATCGATATCGATTTAAAAAATATATATATTGGCGACGTTGCGATCATGAATAGAGCCTTTTGATGCCTCATTGTTAAGATCTAAAATAACAATATTAATAATGAAATAATGAGAAATAATAAAAACTAAGATATAATACATTATATCAGAAATACACTGGAACTTGGAATTAAGTACGGTTTCGGGCATGGCTTGCAGTACACGTCAACTTAAATCCAGACGATCCAAGCGTAAACACTCAGGGCCGCGTAACCATTTCTGTTGAATTTAGACGCATGATAACAGCTGACGTAACTAACGCGCATCCGCTGAGGGTACTGCTCTCATTCTGCTTGCCACGCTTGACTGAGCACGGCCTTTCTCCCGTGTTGTTTATTTAAATAACATGTTCGTTCCGCAACACTGCTCTGACCCAGGTAGCTGATCAATCTCTCTAGCGATCACTCCAGGTGAAGAGATTCGCAAAGAAATTAGGTAAGGCTCTCTACTCGGGCCCATTAGCATCCAAGGTCTTTCGCTTCAAGTGTCATTCACTCCACTGACACTCTTCATCATGCATTTCTTATAAACTACTTGTCGCCACATTTTTCTGTCCTGACAGACCTTTTTATCTTCCTTCACGTCCATGCATTTTCTCATGCAAGCTTTTGTTTTTCATGGCTTTTTATATTTTTTCGAATTAGGGTCTCATTCACACATTCTAACCATTCTTTCCGCGGTTTGCCTCTGGGTACGCTGCCATTTACTTTAACTCGATATACTTGTTTCATTATTCCTTCATCTTTCATTCTCTCAACATGGCCAAACCATCTCAACAAATTTCTTTCACTCTTGTCAAACAGTGTCTCTCGTTACTCACTTTGCCCGTTATCGTTTTACCGCACAATTTGAGCAGGAATTTCATGCCAATCGCGTTACTCCGACTCTTATCCTTTTTATTGGTAGGTCTCGCTACCGTACAACACAGTTGCTGTAAATGTAGAAATATATATTGTTCTTTTAGCTTTAACTATTTATCTATTATCTATCAACTATTTATCACCGAAACGTCGCCAATATATTATTTTTTGAATCAATATGGATTTTTTATTCTACTTGACCATCATAAGCCACTTATTGGTAATTCTTAAAATACTATAATTGATAAATCAAGGACCAAAGAGTCCCATGGCGAACAGAACTGTACGCACAAATAACCCTTTCCGCTGCTATATTCAAACAACATAAGAGTCGCATAAGACTTTAGTGCTCGATAAGTATAAACAACACGTGTTTCGACTTGCAAGTATCACGTTTCATGTTTCATGACGAAGCCTTTCTTGTCCTGGTGAGTAATATACTCGAAATATCCTAGGCTTTCGATAAACGACGACTTGATTCCAATCGAATTTTATATTCATTACTCTTACAAGTCTTACAATTGAAAGGTACGCGTGGGATAATATCTTCACATCCATTCTGATCCTCTGGACCTATGGTAA
>CAKNWW010348810.1:0-14115 GCA_932074435.1 Andricus kollari | reverse complement strand
TGCGAACCGAAACCGAAACAATAATCCTGAATGAACTATTGTATGCAGCAGATATTCGACCTAATGTTTACCGGCCTCGCCAGTTTAGGTAAAGTAATCCAGAGTTACTTATTGAACATAAATATCTTAGACTGAGTGTAAACGAAAGGATGGAAGCAATACTATACGAAAAACAAGAAATTAAGGAAAGTGTCCTCGAACGTCCCAAAGACTCTGCTAGAATATTCTCAAGTACCTTCTGATAAAAAGAAATAAAATATTATTATAATAAGAGAAACAAATTGAACAACGATAATTATTACTAGAACTCACACATACCCATGTACGTTCACAAGCAAGTCGAACGTTAAATGATTATTAACCCCTTCGTTGGCATTGACGCAAAATGCGTCAAAATTTTCCGTGCCCTGTGTGGCATTGACGCAAAATGCGTCAATCTTATTTTTTCATACTTATCTTAATCCGATTTTGCATTCAAGTCTTACTCGGAAGTTTTTGGGGTCGCTGAATCCGAATCTGAAGTGGTACTTATATGTTATTTAGGTCGCTAATTACGAATGTGAATTAAAAATTGTAAAATTTAAAATGAATAGACAAAACCATACAAAGTAGATCCTACTGTTGGCTTCACAGAATTTACTAAACGGTGTAGTAGATGCTACTGTTGGTCCATTTTGAATTTTCCAATTTTTAATTTAGATTTGTAATTAGCGACCTAAATAACATATAAGTACCAAGATTTATCCAAATCGAGCCGTTTTTTTTATTTTCGTCCGCCATTTTTAATTTTCGATTTTTTACTTTAGATTCGGATTGAGCGACCCCAAAAATCCGTAAGTATCAAGATTTATTCAAATTGAGCAGTTTTTTGTATTTCCGTCCGCCATATTGGATCCGCCATATTAAATTTTCAAATTTTGACTTCAGATTGGGCTTCAACAACCCAAAAACCCCAAGATAAAAATCTTCAGGATAACAAATTTTCCTGCCATTTTGGGCACTTTTGTTGAATTCTCTCTGCCAACGAAGGGGTTAAATTGATTAAATATCCCTTTACATCCGACATAACATTACAAAAAATATGCAAATCTCAAAATTTTTTAAAATATTTCAGCTTTTAAGTTTTTTTAAATTTTGATAATTTTAAAAATGCTTGAAATTTTGACAAACTTTTGAAAATCTTGGTTATTCAAAAATTTTGAAATCTTGCAAATTTTGAAAATCTTCGAAGTTTTTTAAACTTCTGAAAATTTTCTAATTTTTGCAAATTGTAGAAATTTTTTGAAATTTTGATAATTCTGAATATTTTGAAATTTTCGGAAGGTCTTCCAATTTTTCAAAATTGTAGAAATTTGTATGTAGGATTTGTCTGTCTACTCATTTGCATTCATTTTTAGGGTTTCGTAGCCCCAGACAGAAACACTTATATTTTCGGTCCAGTGTCCGTCCATTCGTCCATCCATCCGTCCATCGTACTTTTTTAAAGGTCAGAAAGTAAGGGGATAAGAATGCAGGGAAAGGCGAGAAGGAAAATGATGGAATAGGAGGTTTGAAAGACCTAATTAACTTTTTCTTTTAAGGAAAATAATTTCCAAACATAATTTTTGAAATATTGTTTCAAAGAATTTCTTGAAGATTTTATTAAGCCTTGATTAGCGTATTAATAGGCTACAAAAAACCTTCTTTGTGGCCGCTCGGCGCCAACATTGATTTATTTTCATTTTTAGGTGAAGCGTAGGATCGACCTGATCCTGAACCACCATGATTAAATCCATGATTCCAAATACGTTGATGATTATAAATCTCTTCCGTCCACAAAGGAACAGGGCCTTTACAGTAACCTAATCCTCCAACAAGATGATCACTGTCGCGATTCGAATTTAGGATTGTTAACAGAACGGGATCATTAGGGAGATTAGGCGAGAGTCTGAAATCGATAAGCTTATCGGATACAAGACAGGTTTTTCCTATTTGTATAAAATAGCGACTCTCCTTTAAATGATCCTTTTCCTCAATCTGGATGGGCTCTAAATCAGCTAAAAACATGCCATCCGGCAATTTTACCTCAAAGCGATATTTCACATCAAGAGTTGATAGAGGTGGAGCATATAGCTTTCCAGCAAGAGCGCCGATACCCTTAACGTACATAGTAACGTAGCATCCTGTCTGAAGATGATAATCAGCAGGTTCACCATCCTTGTTTTCTCCAGAACTCAACATTGCATCCAGCACTGTAAGAAAAACAGAGACTTATGAATTTTTTGTTCATTGGAAAAATAACCCTTAGTAACTAGATATGCAGGAAGAGTTCTGATTGTGGATTCCGTTATACCAAAACAGAACCTAGCAACTTAAAATTTTAGATTTATGTTGCCCTATGATAGAAGCCGTTCAAAAACTATGTCACACAGACAGGGCGGTGGGAAATAAAAGATTTTGTGACAATTTGTGACGTAAAGGGGAGGGGTTAGCGTGGAATGTATCATCACACCTGGAATACAAAAATGTAAATAACAAGTTTTTTAAATGCGTGAATAAAACGAACATTAGTGACTTTACAAGTAAGGCATCTAAATATAAACTTCATACCCTTTCCCCTATTCCCCTCCATTCCGCTTTTTAAAAGGATTTCTCTTCTTCCCCTTGTTTTCAAGAAACTTCCCCTTTTTATCGTTTTTACAGTTTTTAGAGCCAACTGAATTAATGGAACCCAATAACAAAATCCAACTACTTCTCGCCGAAAGTTCATTCTTTTAAGTTGGAAAGTCCCCTATTATACTTTTAGCTTAGAATTAATTTCTTCTGTTTGAAAATTGTACTATTTGGTAGAAGATTTCACTATTTTATTTAAACTCATTTTTTTTTTGCAAAAAAGTAATTTTTTAAACTGAAAATTAAAGTATTTGGTTCAAAAATAAATTACTTTGTTAAGAATTAATTGTATTGGTTCAAGATCCATCTCCTTGGTAAAAAATTTAACTATTTTGTTGAGAATTCGTTTTTTCTTCAAATGAAAAATAATTGCTTTGAATAGAAATTTAACTATTCCCTTATTGGTTGAAAATTGGTAAAACGTTTAAAGTAAAAAATTAAACACTTTGGTAGAAAATGTACATATTTTGAGTTTACTTTTGAGTTTAAAATTCTACTACGCGATTGAAAATTAATATTTTCGTTTTCAAAACTTCACTGTTTTTTGTGAATTCGCCTTTTTGTTTTGAAAATTCAATAGTTTAGTGTAAATTTTTGTTGTCTTTTGATTGATGAATCTTTTTTGGTTGGAAATGCAACTCTGTTCTTAAAAATTTGTCCTTTTGGCTTGAGCATTCACCCTTTTCGGTAGAAATTTGATATTCATTTGTTGAAAATGCAACTGTTTGGTGTAAAAAATAATCGTTTTAAGTCAAGAATTTAATTATTTTGTTGAAAATTCACCTTCTTTAGTCAGATTTTACTATTTTATTTTTTTTTAAAATTTTTTTTTATTGAAATATCAACAATTATATTTTTCGTTCATAATTATTATTCCCACTGTCTTCGAACAAATTCGTCTTTTCGCTTGAAAATTCATCCCTGGAGGTTAAGAACTCACCACTTCTATTCAAAATTCTACCCTTTGGTTGAAAATTCATCACTTTTTCTTGAAAATTTATTTTTGTACCGTGAACAGTTAGAAATTTGTTTTCTATTTTCTTTAAAAAATAATTGCTTTAGCTGAAAATTTGAATATTACATGATTGCTTGAAAATCGTTTGTTTTAAGTTAAAAATTCAACGATTTGGGTGAAAATTGATTTATTTTGTTGCAAGTATATATTTTTTGGTAGAAAATCAATCTATTTTATTGGAAATTCAACTACTTAATTTAAAGTGAACTGATGGGTTAAAACTTCATTTGATTACCTTTGCAGATCTAATTTTTAGAGAATTCGCCTTTTTCAAAAATTCAATAATTGAGGAAAAATGTTTGTTTTCTCTCAAATGAAAGATCTTTCCTGTTTGGAAATTGAACTATGATATTTTCCTGGAGTTTTTACTATAAAAAACACGATTTTTAAAATATATAATTATCATAACTTCCCTACTCGTTAATAATATATATTTTTGCAACAACGACCTCAAAAGTTGACGTTTTCATGCTTCTAGATGGTGCCTAAAGGACCTTATTCGAGCAGACCGTGTGCGAAACATTTTTTGCGCATGCGCAGTTTGAAGATGGCATACCTTAGACACTGTTAAAAAAGCTGCGCATGCGCACTTTCGTGGTGAGGTACTTTCGACATTGGCATAGATAACTTTAAACACTGCTGTTGGTATCTTCTTTAAATCAATTTGGAATGAACTTGAACACATCTTTTAATGATTAAAGTTTTGTTTTTAGGGTTTCGTAGCCGTTTTCGTCCATTGTACGAAGGGGCATAAGCGTCAAAATTTGGCACAGAAAAAGGGCATAAGCGCCAACATTTTTTTTCACCAAATTTTTTTTCAAAAAATATACATAGGTGATTTGGTTTACGACCCATCTTGGAACAATAATTTGATTCATTTAAATAAGTTGTCGCCCTTCATTGACATTAACCAATCGAAAATTCTAATTTGTGAAAAAAGTCTTTAGCAACAATTCGCACAGTTCAAATTCCAATATTAAATAAAATTATTGAATTTAACGTTATAACCTCAACCATTTCAACCGAGATCTCTGGTATAGTGGGTAGAGAATTTTCGAAACAATTAAATGTATCTATTCCCGAGTTTCTTTAATAAATACAAGAAATTTGACCGCATCGTAACTCAAATTTGCTATCCCACTTAAAATCTATGCACATTTAACAAAACGCGATTTATGCAGCACAATTCCTTGAATTATTATCTTTATTTTATCCTCTCTGTGGCTACTCAAACTGATATTACAGAGCTTATTATAATACCGATAGTCTTTACTCGCTTCTTGTCAAAGCATTCTCATCTGACCCTAACGGCATTTCCACTGAACATCAAAGTCGTACTCCTTGTTAGTGATAAACACACAATTACAGTCAGACGTTTAACCTTCATTGTCACGAAGCTTATTGTGTCCATAAACACAATTTTCAATTCACTTGTGAACAAGAAATCAATGTCCGACTGCTCTTGAACCTAATAAACAAATAAATTCTGAAACTAGGAACCTAAAATTCATACGAATTACATCAAAACTAAAGTAGGTCACCCATGATGACTACCATGGCCGAGTGTTTTGCCATACAACAGGGTGTTATAAACATCCCTACTTATAGTGGAAGGACATGCCCGTTAGAGACTTTATTTAGGACATAATCAATGGGCGATCTTCAGTGCTAGCAAATTGTGAAAAACAATACCTTAGAGCCATTTTAGCCTGGTCAAAGGGTGCGACCAGAGATAGCATTCACGGAAAGAATTTTGCGACAATTAATAATTTAGTTAAACCAATAAAACAACATTTTTTTCCTTTCGTAAAACCTATGCGTAGTAACTGCATTAAATTTCTACTATAAGAAAGAGACGAGAAGAAAACGTCAGTGAATTCTTTGAACACGTGATTCTTTTACGATCAGGAGCTGCACACCAAGAAAAATATCCCAAAATGGAGCAACTCTTAGCCCTGCTAAACGATTCTCAGGTTTAGTGCGAGCACAAAAACTTTTAAGTTTAAATAATTCTTCAAAAGTCGCGCTCGAACACTGTAAAAACTAGAGATCTCTTTTTTTACGGTATCATTTTTTTCGTGTCCTGATGCTGAATAGGATAACTTCATGCTGTTATTTTCAATGCAAAACAAACGATTCAGGGATCCCATCAGTGGTCTCATTTTAGTACCACTCGAGACTGTTTTTTCTGCGTCTTATGGTAATACCTGAAACTAGCCCTGAAATAATCATTTATTTTTACAGTGAATACGAAGCGAGACAGCAGTTGAATTCTCAATATCCTACAAACCCTTATCACGAATCAAGATATTCTGACCCCAGTTATTTCGATTCATGTAATCATAATCCTAGTGCTTATGTTTGTTTTAGAACGATTGCACACCCCTATGAAGCTTATGATAACAAATTGTTGCAAATTTGCAAGGTACCACTCTGAAGTGTCATTGGAAATACATTTTTAGTGGATTCCGTGAAAAAATTGAGCCTATTAATTGAGAAATAGTGAAACTATTCATTTGCCAGATCGCATCTATTGCAAGTAGTCGTGGTCGAACATAAATTTTACCCAGATTTCAGACGATAACTATAGATTTTAATCAGTTGAACATTTTTTTCATCCTCACTAACTGGAAATAATTATTGAATAGATTTTGCACTGATGTAAAACCTTTTGTCCATAAATCTGAAAATCGAAGGCTCAACATTTGCAGTACCTCGCTAAGCATGCATCGTGGTGCGCTCAAAATCATTAATTTTTTCAAAGATGAACTACCATTCCGGTAGTTTTGGAAATTAAATATGTTATTTCAGGTAATTCAAAAATATGTTTAATGAAACATAATAGTATTATCTCATGTATATTCCATAAAAAAATTTGAAAAGGTTGTGAAATTTTTTTTAACGATTGTTATTTGAAAAAGAAATCTCATAATTTTTTCTAAAATTCTCCTGCTGGCTCACATTACATATTATTTCAGCATTGTTATAGGTCAAACTCGAAAAAAAATCCACGCTGGTTTCTTTCTCCAGCAAGATTATTTTTTTGAATGAAAAATGTATTTTGTTATATTAAAAAAAATAATTCGAATTCAAAAACAGTTTGTCTAGTTTATGGCAGAACTTTAAGCCTCCTCGCTTTTTCAGCAAGCAGCTTCTTATAATTTTTCACAATACCAAAAGATAACACGTAAGGTAAAATACATTAAATATGTAAATAATTCTTTTTTTTTCATTTCAAAAGAGTGAGTTGTAAATATTGTATGATTGTTCTAGTATTTGTTGGGATTACGTGGCCTATCTCAAAGTTTGACCATATTGCCTTCTTATTGTTTTAGTGAAGCTGAATATGTTATACATAATTGCGTTTTTAGATTCTCATCAATAAAAAATTCAATTTCACGAAGGTTTTCGTTCAGTCAGTCAGTCCATCTGTCTGTAGTCTGAAGCCACTTTAATTTTCGAAAAACTGATCTGATTGCATTAAGCTTCGCCACATCTTGTGAATCGTAAAAAGAAGGAACAAGTTTGTTAACCAGCCATTTTTGACCAACGGTTCTGGTTTCATCCATCGAAAATGCTTTTTAGGAAACCAAAAATGTCGTTCTTCAGAAAAACTATGAGATACTGGAAAAAATTTCATGAAAAAAATTGTTGATCTTAAAAAGATGAACAAATTTTTGGAAAACGCATTTTTCGATAAGACACATATTTTTTGTTTTAATCGTTTCATTCTTCGGAAATGTAATTTTTGGGAAAACGGCACACGATACAAACCAAATGAATCGACAAGATTTGTTCACTTAAAAAAGGTCGACAAACTTGTAACAAATTATTTTTTAACATGATGTGCAGGTATCGTTTTCATCGCAAAAAATGACCTTGAAAATGAACAAATAAAATTTTTGCAGAAAAAAAGACGAGGTAAATTAAAATGTTTGATAACACATTTTTCTGCCTGAATTAGATCTAAAAAAATTTCTTTCAACCTTTTTTCCCCACGAGGCACGTGATAAGAATGTGTTCGTTGAAGCCGCCCCTGCAGTAATCGCCATATATTTTCCCAATCACCGATCTGGCCCTGATCGGTTTAGTATCTTCGAGGCCAGATCGGGATATTTCCATGGGCCAGACCTGAGCCAGACCGGTTCAAGTATTGCAACGCCGACTAGTTGCAATTTTATGGAAATAGCCTTGCTGTCAAATGGAGTGTGTTAATGTTGATAAAATTCATGTTTGAGAGTTCAATTGTATAATGTAATAAACAATATGCCAAAGCCTTATACACCACGAGTTCCAAAGCATCGCGCATTAGCTGCTTTAGACAATTTTCTTTATGTGAACGAGGGTAAGTAAATCGTTAAATCGTATTGATTGAATCGAAAACTAACCTCAGACTTGAAAATTTATTTGAAAAGTTATAATAAATTGTATATTCTTAAGATATTTTGAGTTTGCAATAAATTTACAAAAATAAAAAAATGTATATAAATTTCAACCCAAGTCATTGATTATATATTGAAAATTAGGTAGATAATGATGCAGATGATGAAGAAGAAAGTGGAACGCAACCCGAAATGCAAATTCCAGGAATTTACTTATAAATATTCAGGATTGTAAGTATCAAAAATTCAGTTTACTGTGACGTAACCTCTAAATTTTATTTCATTCCTATTTTAATTTTATCGAAGATTTTAGAATCGTTTCTGGACTGAAATTCACGTTACATTTATTATTATAAAAGAAAAATAATCATAGTTGAGTCATTCTTATCTTTTATTTTTAGTTTCATAGCAATATTTCAGATATTTTCTTTTAATTAAATAGTTATTTTGATGATATCGAAAATTTAAAGTGCAGTAACATTTTTTTCAATTCAAAATTAAAAATTTTAAGCTTTTAGTTAGAAAAGATTTCAATGGTTACCCCGTTTCAACTCAGAATTAAATTTCTTTTAAGAAATTCCCGGATCTAATCGAGAATTTAAATTCTTTTCAAAATTTCCCGTTCTAGGTAATATGTTTTTAAAATTAAAAAATTTTTGTTCCAATCCAGAGTTTTAATTCTTTTCGAAAATAAACCGTTTCAACTAAAAATTAAGTTTCTTTTGAAAAGTTCCCTGTTCCAATGCAGACTTTTGATTCTTTTCGAAAATTTCCAATTCAAGCTCAAAATTGATTAAAATTTGAACATTTCCTTTTCCAACTGATAATTTGTGCAAATTTGAAAATTCCGTTTCAACACAGAATTTATTTAAATTTAAAAATTCCATTTTGACTCAGAATTACAAATCTTTTTGAAAATTTCCACTTCTATCCCAGGATTAAAATTTTGTTGAAAAACTCCTTGTTCCAATCCAGAATTTTAGTTCTTTTTGAAAATTCACCGATTCGACTCAGAATTCTTTTTAAAAATTCCCTGTTCTAGTCCAGGATTTAAATTCTTTTCTTGAATTACCCGTTTCCAATCAAAATTATACTTATTTAAAGAAAATCCCAAAGACTGGGGCGGACATTGCAAAGAAAGAAGTCAAAAAGACTAAAAAATGTATTGAGTTTATATTTGTGTTAATATTTTATACTTAAATAAAAAATATAGTTCACTTTATTATTTTACTTGTTACAAAATTATTATTATAAACAAAATTATAAGAAATTATAAATTTCAAAAATGGCGCTTAACGGGAAATTGGTCGGGGCCAGGTCGGGTACCGATCGGGCGGCCAGATCGGGTGCCAGATCTGGCTCCGATTCGGCCGTGTGTTTCATCAGCGATCGGGCCCAGGTCCGTTTTTCCAGATCTGGGCCAGATTTGGCCTGGTCTGGGCCCGGTCTGGGCCATAGTAAAATTTCTATACGGGCGAAGGAGTTTTAGCAGAAGAGAATTCACAATCCTTAAATTTTAGTTGTCGATTGTTTGACTTTTAATTTCAAAAGTCAAACGCGAAAATTGTTATGTATCAAAGTCTCCACCCTATACCATGCCATGTCCCGCTTGGTCGATATTTAGCACCAGGTCCTATGCTTATCTGTATATGTTAGCGTTTTAACCCGAATTCAGTTAAAACTTGTTTTAACTAGTTAAAACGCAAAATTACGACGATATTTTGTCGAAACTAATTTTAACTATTCAAAACGCGAAGAGACCAAGTCCTTTTGTAAAAACCCGAAGATTTTTTCAATTCCATCTTATTTCATGTTTTAACTGAAAACATCAGTTAAAACTGGATTCACCCGATTGTGCTTATGAAGGAACTAGTTTTACCTTTAGTATTCAGTGTGATTCGAGCTGTGACCAATCACTGTTATGTGACCAGTCACTGCAAACTCATTATTTCGGGTTTTCACTGAATAGTGCGGGTGAAGCTAGTTGTTTCGAAAACACAATTGGGCGAATCTGGGTTTAACTGATATTGTCAGCTAAGACACGAAATCAGATGGAATTAAAAAACTTTTCTTTGTGTGCAGATTTGGAGAGAATTGTGGGTTAGGAAAAAAAGAGTTATTTTAATTCTGATGATTTGGAATAGGAAATATTTATAGAATAGAAAATATTTATAGAATAATTAAAAATACGCTTTACATTATAGATATTATACTTACTAATCAAATCGGAGAAGACAACTATGATAAAACACAGACAACCCAAAGCAGGCCTCATTTTCTTGAAATGACGGAAACCCAATTAATAAGAATTTCGATACTAGTGGAACTAATGAATATTCTTGAAAATGTTTCAATATATATATATTCTGTCCGCTATCTCATTTTTTCGTTAAAATGATAAGGACTTACGCATACACTTATTGTATTTCACCTTACATTATTAACGTTAAAAATAATCTCCTTTAGATCTGGTGTTTTGATTTTCAACACAAGGAAGAGCTCATGTGTTGGATAGTCAACATACAACAGGTGTTTTGTCGCCCCTGAATCCCTTTATTGTTTGTACACACGAAAATAATACCCAAATCGATCAAACAAAAGAGCACGCACGTGGCACAACGGCACGTGCTTAGCTGTGGGTTCGCTTGAACTCCAAGATTATGTATTAAAGACAAGTAACAAATTCTATCTAAATTTTGAGGGTGATACATTTTTTTTAACACGAACTAAAAATGTACACAAAAATGGTACCAGTAACAAAAATTGTCGTATTGGTGAAAAAAAATACCTCTACCGAAAATTTTTTTTACCGGTTTCGCCCAATGTGTCTAATGCTGCTGCTTGACCCTCGCTATCGGCAATTTGGCTAGTTGACGTAACGGACTAAAACACATTGAAAAAGATTGAGGGTGTAACTAAATGTATTTTTGTGACTAGTTACAGAGGTGCCTTTCCACCTAATTCTATATATTTTTTAACATTCAGGTATAATTCGTAAAAATAATTCATACGTTTTTAGTAACTCATACGCTTTTGACGTAGATGTAGAAGTAATAATAAACCTGAAAGAACCGTATAATTCATCATTATTATTATTATTATGATTGTCTACATTACTTACTGAATCAGTGTTCGCAGTTTGTTAATCACTTCTCACTCGGATTATTTACAGAAACGGACCTTGGAGTACCCAATACGCAGCTAACTGAAGATTATATTTGAGAGAAAAAATAACAATGTGAAACGAGTCTCATGAAAGAATACAAACAATTTTATCTTCTTGAATATAATAAAAAATTTTCACACCATGTCGCTGGAATTCTATCCTATGATAGTTTTGATATTTGTCAATTATATTAAATGCATAAGTTTAAAATTCATCCTAGAAAGCTGGAATACCATCGAACTTTTTTTTAAACTATTGGTATAGAGTTATTTTTTAAATGAAACAATTTTGATTTTGGGAATTGAAATTACTTTTTAAATCTTTTGTGTTATTTATCGTTTAAAGCTTTTCCATTAATTGAAACATTTTTTATGAAAATTGGAATTCTGCACTCGAATTTTCGCACGGGAAATTACTAATGGATTTTACGAGGAGGATGATCAATTATATAAATTTGGAAATTTTGCAGATTGGTGGAGTAAGAAAATTAAAAAAAAGAAACATCTTAAGAAAGTGGGAATCTGCATTAACATCGCAGATGGTCAACTTTCAATCGGTTAAAAAAACCAACCACACATACTGTGGATAATGGAAATCTACATTATCGATCAAAGTTAAATCCTCTAATACTGACCAATTATTTCGTATTTTTCAGACTAGATGGAGATATAACTTAAAATTTATTAAAATTCAAATTTATTCAGAAAAAAAGGATCTCTCTCCTCTCACTCTTCTGGGATTCGAAAACCAGATCAACTGATTTCCGGTCAGGCGCTATAACCAATTGAGCTACAGAGAGATCAAAGATAGATATAAATAGATATATCTTTTATCTCTCTCTGATCTCTCTGTAGTTCAATTGGTTGGAGCACCTGACCGGAAATCAGTTGATCTGGTCTTCGAATCTCAGCAGAGTGAGAGGAGAGAGATCTTTTTTTTCTGAATAAATTTGAATTTTAATAAATTTTAAGTTATATCTCCATCTAGTCTGAAAAAAAGGAAATAATTTGTCTGTATTAGAGGATTTAACTTTGATCGATGTTCTAGATTTCCATTATCCACAGTATGTGTGGTTGCTTTTCTCAACCGATTGAAAATTACCATCTCCGATGATAATACAGATTCCTACTTGAATATTGATTGTGTAACACCTTGCTAAATTAGTGTATATCAGAAAAATAGTATCTATCTTTGATCTCTCTGTAGCTCAATTGGTTGGAGCACATGTCCGGAAATCAGTTGATCTGGTGTTCAAATCCAAGTATAGTGAGAGGAGAGCGATCCTTTTTTTCTGAATAAATTTGTATCTTAAGAAAGCTGATTGCATTATCAAAGAGTATCGAATTTATAATGCTACAGAAGTTAGATTACAAGTAAGTTGTATTCATAAAAAACTGATTTTCAATTTTAGGTTTCAGGGGAGATAAATTATAAATACGAGTAACTAATGTTTACTTTTTTTTAGTAAAACGTTAAATTTAATAATACTAGATTGATTTATTCAATATATGTTCAATTACAATACTCTAATAGAAAAGATTGCATACAACGGGTGAATCAAATAATCATACTTGGCCTATCAAGAATGGGTGAGGTCAAACGGTCTCGAATGCAAATTGCCTAGATTCAAATATTCCCCGGCATAGCTTTTATGGATAAATGCAGCTCAAACTGGGTGTAAGATATACAAACCAGAGCAATTCAAATTCATCATTACGAATGATATTCATAGTTCCACAGAATTCAGAATTCGGGGTGCATTTTGCAAGAAGCTAGAATTTTCAAGAGATTTTAGTTGTTCTGTGGGGTCCAAAATGCATCTAGCTCATAAGCGTGTAGTAAAATTGTTCTGAAAATTGGTCTGCTTCAGCCAGTTGTTTTAGTTTATAAAAATGGGAGCTGAATAGACAATTACGGAACCTCGGGACACATTGCATGCACCAGTAATATCTCAATTTGATTTAAAAAAATATGTATATTTAAAAAACGGGAAATGAAACAAAACTTAAATTGCAAATAAATTTAGGACCATCGAATGTTTGTTGAGTTTTAGTTTCAATAAAGAAAATCTAGTACACTCAACATGTCTTTTTCTGGTTCGGAAATCCCCTAATCGATTCTAGCTATCCCTGTACTTAATATTCAAAATTTTTATATTATAAACTAAATAGTTAAAGTTTTAGGCTAATGATATATTAACCCTAATTCTTTTGACCTTTAATATAACAGTTTGAAGTAATTATTTTCCTGGAAGAGGGTATCCTTCAAAGCACATAAATGAGGTTTACAGGTTTTAAGTACAAATTACACAAATTTACATGTAAAGAGAAGAAAGGAATAACCAGACATAAAAACGGCTTGATCATATAAACTCGTAGTGTTATTGGTTAGAGTAATTGGTTCAAAACTTTTGAGTAATTCTCAGTTAAATAAAGATGAAAACGTTTCTTGAGTTCCGGTTAAGAGGACAACTAGTCCGTGATATTTTGCATCTTTATATCCAGTAAACGTTTTTAGCACATGAAAAGAATCCTCCAAATTTTTGTAACACGCTGCATAATTAAAAGTTATTCAGGTATCTCAGTTTAAGTTTTATATAGTAATTACCCTTCAAATTCATCTTATAGAATTAATCTTGTGGACATAACCAAAATCAAATCCCCCATCCACTATATTATGATAAAATACTACTTTCCAGTGAGAAAATAATTTTTGTAACAAATGAAAATTTGTTGAAAAATTTTGCGAAAATGTATGTGGAACTACAGTTTTGATATCATCATCAGATAAAAATCTGCAAGATATTTCCGTGACTATAAAATCAAGAACTGAATAGACGTAAGGACCCAATTAATATTTACGCGTGTCAAAAGGACTGACCAGATAAGCCTTCAAAAATG
>CAKNWW010348809.1:0-27052 GCA_932074435.1 Andricus kollari | reverse complement strand
TATATGCCTGATGAATAAATTATTTAAAATTGAAGCCTTTGTAAATTCAAGTTCTATAAACTTCGAAAAATTTTAACTGAAGGTTTTTAAATTATAACTGTTTGAAATGTAATAATATATTACTGTTGAGTGAATCATCTCCTACGCATCAGAAAATAAGAAGCCCAAATATTGGTTGTTTCCGACCCACTCTAATGTGACTGCTCATGATTTTTATGTTTTCTCTAGGATTTCAATTCAAAAGTTTGGAGGTCTTCTGATTTTCAATCGTTTTATTGTAACTATTCGCAATTTTTCTTTGAAATTTTTACAAATTTAAATATGTGATATTGAAACATTGTCTTATTTTGAACCTCGCATAGTAAAAACTATATAAATTAGATAATTCTGCTTTCTTATAAATTATAAATGACCATTTTTACTTTGAAAGTGGCAAATTTAAAACGCTTTAATTTTTAGTTTAAATGACTCGAAATTAGAAAACTTCTGTAACAAGGTTTGCTGAATTATCAACCGAATTTCGTAATTTTTCTGTGGTATTGTTTTTAAAGTGAAAAAGCGAATGTTAAATACATTAAGCGTGCAAAAAATCTTGTTCTTTTTCACTTTGAATTGCGATGTAGCCTGTTTACAAGTTTTACGATATCATCTTCTGGCTGCGTCATGAATACACTAAGGCTTCTTAAATTCTTTAATTAAAGTTAAAAATGCCGGATTAGTTAAATTTTTCTGATCTAGGTCTAGAGAATTCACCGGTAAATATTTTTTTGAATAACGAGAACTTTTACGTATACTTTTAAGAAATTTAAATTTCAGCCGTGGTATTTGTCACATGCACTAGATAATTATACATTCACCAAATCACATATTGAGAGAAAAGTGGTGAATCTTCAGAGTTTTTTTCAAATGTGAATTGCAACTTCTGTTCTTTGGACAATAAAAGCATAATTACACGTCCTTGAGAAGGTCGTGTAATTATTACAGATTTCGAAGTCCAAACATTAAAAATTGTTTTATCCTTCAGGGTTTATTTCGAAAATGTTCAACCTCAAATCGCTTGCCTTACTGCGTACATTTTCCAATTAGAAATCATTACATTCTCATCACAGAATGTATTAGATTTGTGTAAAATTACCCCCCACCCTGCTTTTGTAAAATGTCCACGTTTTGAGAACTTCTGAACCTAAAAAAACAGGTCTTTCAACCAAATTCGCTAAAGTCGTGTTGAATCCATTAAAATCAATTGAAATATAATAACTACAATCAAAATCATTCCTTTTTGTTTTTATACATCCACCCGGAAGATTTGTTTATATCCTTCGTTTGTGAAATTAACCAATAATATCAAATGACACATTTTTATGATCTACTCGACCTTGTCGAAGAAAGCAAGTAATTTTATCGTAAAAATATTAATTTCAAAATTAATATTCAATAATAATATAATATTTTTTATTATAATTTTCTTATAACAAATTGTTTTACTTCTTGGTCCTGTTTTAGGTTATGTACTTGCAAGACGTGAGAAACAGAGAGATGGAAAGAGAAAAGACGAAAATACAAATCATTGGAAGGATAGCCTAATTATCAAGGTATTACTATTACGAAATATTTTCAAAAAACATTAAATAAAAGGAATCAAAGTTGTCTTCAAGTAACGTTATGACAGTCAGCATTTTTTGTAAGTTAGTGCTTACCAATAGAGCTTCCTTCCATTGGGTTCCTTCCAAATTATCGCTTTACAACGAACTTCCAATCAAAATTAGCAATACTTGAAAAAATGCCCTGCCTCACAATTGCATTCTTACTTTCGATTTGGTATCACTCAACTCGACGCGTAACTGAGATGGGCCGCGGCGTCATTAATAATTAAATTTAGACTTGATCCCTTATTTTTAATAGTATAACGACGAACGTGACCCTTCAAACGGCACCAACGGACCTACGTTTCTATCAAATTCGGTCGCACCGGGACGGCATCAAATGATGGCACCATGGGACCTAATTTAACAAAAATTTAATTGAGTCGCAAAGACAGCTTTATGGACGCACCTAATACACTTTTGGATCTCTAGTCGGCGCAAGACAGGGCGTGAAGTAAGGAAACATAACGGCGTACATGCGTCTAGCGAGAAAATCTCTTCCTTTCCCACTCCTTCCTTTCCCCTGACGAACGAAGTGTTGCAGTAGCTATAAGCTAGGGTAAGCCGAATATGAAATTGCTTGTGTTTTCTGGAATCCTTTGGAATTTTACTATCTGTTTTCTATGCCATTTTCTTTTAATCTGAATACGTTAGAATCAAAACTAGAATCAGTTCGTTAGTTATTCAAAAGGAAACACTATTTATCATTGAGATTCAACACTAATATTATAGTAATTAGAGCTCTTTCACAGGTTTTTAATTTTAAAAATCATAATGTTATACGTAAAAGTTCGTTATTTGCATTGAAATATAAATTTCAAAAATAGCAATTAAAATGAAAATTCAAATAAAAAAATACAATGATGTTTTAATGTTCAAATTTAATTCTGTTCCAACTTCAGGCTACATGATATTCCTTCATTTCATCTGATGTCATATTCTTAACATCACCGCTTATCATATTTATTTTCATCTTCAACTAAGTTCTATCTGTCATATATTTTACGAAGAATCTCAGTATACTTAAGTATTCAAAAAACGTCAGCACTGAATGTTGATAACACAATATATTCTTGGCTTGGCGTGATACAAATTTACCATTTCCTACAAGCAATCGAATTTCTTAATCGGCGGGAAAATAGTATCTTCGAAACTCGAACTGCCGGTTCTGAGTTGGCTCGAGAATAAGCCGAATATATCCAAATTGTCCAACAGCATATTCTAGTACTGCATGAGAAGGTGTCCTGCCCGGAGAAGAATTTGACCTGCCATGAAGAGGAGGCTACAGAGGAGAAGTCCGGGCAGGTGCATTTTGTCTGGCACAAGAAGAAGAACCAGGATAGCGTTTGCCATTGGGATTCTATTCGGACTCTAGTGAATCGTAATTTGCAAAAGCTTTAATAAAACTGTTTGGGAAGATTGGGTAATTTTTGCCTACTGGACAACACCTTATTTCATCTGCAGTCAAATTATCAACTGCGCCGTTCATTATATTTATTTTTATTCGCGAATTATTTCCATCTGTCCTATATATTCCATGAAGAGTCCCACTATAATCCAATATTGCAAAAACGTCACCACTAGTTGTAGATAATACAATATATTCTTGTTTTGGCTTCAGCATATAGTTCTTATGATCTATTTGCATTCGAATTGGTTCATTAGCAGGAAACACGTAACTTCGAAATTCAAATTGCTGTTTCTGGCTTACGCAAGGAATAAGCCGAACATAGCCAAGTTGTTCTATTGCACATCCAAGTACTTGAACAGAAAGAGGCATTCCCGGAGAGGACCTGGACCTAGCACGAAGAGGATGCTCCTGAGGTGAAGTTCGTTCAGGTGAATATTGTCTGTCAGAAGAAGAAGAGCCAGGGTTACGCTCGCTATTGGTATTCGTTTGTGACTGTAGTGAATCGAAATTTGCAGAACCTTTAATAAAATTGTAGGGGAAGATTGGTTGACGTCTGCCTACTGGACAGCCTCGAATTTCATCTGGGGTCAAAATATGAACTTCGCCGCTTATCATATTTACTTTAATCCTCGATTTAGCTTTATTTGTCGTAAACATTGCACAAAGATGTCCGCTATACTCTAATATTGCAAAAATTTCACCATTTGATGTCGACAATACAATATGTTCTTGGTTTGGCACGGGAATAAGGTTATTTTCTGGTCGCACTCTAATTGGTGTATCTGCAGAAAACACGTATCTTCGAAATTCGAATCTTATGTTCTGATTTGTGTGGGGAATAAGCCGAATATATCCAAGTTGTTCAAGTGTATATCCAAGTACTTTAGGTGAAGGCGGCCACCCGGGAGGCGACCTGGCTTCGGCATGAAGAGGAGGCTGCTGAGGAGAAGTCCGGCTAGGTGAATGTTGTTTGTCAGAAGAAGAAGAACCAGGGATACGTTCGCTATTAGGATTCGGTTCGGACCGTAGTGAATTGTTATTTGCTGAAATTTTAATAAAATTTTTGGGGAAGATTGGGTAACGTTTGCCCACTGGAGAATCTCGCATTTCATCTGATGTCAAATCATTAACTGCGCCGCTTATCATATTCACTTTAATTCTTCGTTTAGGTTTATGTGTCGTATATAGTCCACGAAGAATCCCGCTATACTCTAATATTGCAAAAATGTCACCATTGGGCGCTGATAATACAATATGTTCTTGGTTTGGCACGGGAACATAGGTATTTTGTTCTGCTCGCAATCTGATTGGATAATATGGAGGGAAAACGTATCTGCGAAATTCGAATTGTAGATTATGATTTTCGCGCGGAATGAGACGAATGTATCCAAGTTGTCCGAGTGCATATCCAAGGATTTTAGGAGAAGGAGGCGACCTGGCTTCGGTGTGAAGAGGAGGCTCCTGAGGAGAAGTCCGGTCAGGTGAATGTTGTCTGTCAGAAGAAGAAGAACCAGGTTTACGTTCGCTATTAGGATTCCATTCGGACTGTAGTGAATCGTTATTTGCTGAAGTTTTAATAAAATTTTTGGGGAAGATGGGGTGATTTTTACCCACTGGACAATCTCGCATTTCATCTGGAGTCAAATTATCAACTGCGCCGCTTATCATATTGACTTTAATTCGCGATTTAGCTTTTTGTGTCGTATATAGTCCACGAAGAATCCCGCCGGGCTCTAATATTGCAAAAATGTCGCCATTTAATGCTGATAATACAATATGTTCTTCGTTTGGCACGAAAATATAGCTCGCTTCTTGTAGCAATCTAATTGGATAACCAGCAGGAAATACGTATCTCCGAAATTCGAATCGTAGATTCTGATTTGTGCGGGGAATAAGCCGGATGTATCCAAGTTGTCCAAGTGCGTATCCAAGTACTTTAGGAGAAGTTGGCCTGCCAGGAGGCGACCTGTCCCTGGCACGCAGAGGATGCTCCTCAGTAGCCTGAGGTACAAGACGAGAAGGAGAATAGCGACAGCGGACCTGGCGGGGAGTATCAAGGCTATCTCTGCTTGACTGTGAACTTAATTCTGCGAAAATTAATAGTGGATTCATGTTTCTTGTTGAACAAACTTAAAAAAAAATTGATACTTTTTTCTTGTTTTTGGCACAGTATACTTTAAAATCGTAAGTAAAGGATTTTGTAAAGAAACATTGTGTGGCGTAAAAATGTCAGTTTCAAAATGATTGAGGCTCACTGTGTTTGAATTTATCACAACTCATTTTTTTTCCTTCATTCTTGGAATTTATTCCGAATTCGTTAAAAATTAACTGTAATTCTTATAAACTTCATGGAATTCCGCTAAGTTGATTTAAATTCAGAAGAACATATGTCCGATTATTAATGCATATTAGTCACTTATAGATAATTTCAGTAGCATTTTCGTTTGAAATTATTACGATGTCAAAGAACAGTATTCAAAGTCAAAATCTAATTTGCAAATAACTTCTTCTCTTCTTAAAAATGCAATCATTTCGTACAAAAAATGAACTCGAATAAATTTGTCTTTGTAGGTTTCAAATTTAGCTATATGATTAATCATTCTGTTGCATTGCTGAAAAGTAATTTCTTTGTTGTATGCTCAGTAGTATATTATGCACAAAGGAGAAGAAGAGAAATATTATTTGTACATGTATGTTTTCAATGAGAGCCGTAGGAGCCGACCTTCAAAGTGGCTTTTCAAGTTCGTTGGTATGTGTTGGCCATTATATCTATGTCGTCGTGATGCCGTCCGGGACGAGGAATACCGAGACTGGCTCGCTTTCGCCTCGTTCATTCCTCGGTTCCGTCTCGTTTTCTCGGGCCTATTCCTCGGTTTGCCTGGTCATATTATTCCTCTTCCTGTCTCATCCTTCCTCGTTCTCGCCTCGGTTTTTGCAAGGAATGCGAGAGATGTGCGCTAGTGGAGGGGACAGCTTGCGGGAGCATGATTTTGCCACTCTGACGCACTAAAGCTAATAAGCGTTCTTCACTGAATAGTTAAAGTCGAAATATGATGGGATATTATACTTGTTTCCATTACTGATTAATTTGATATCAAACGCGATTATGTTACTATTTATTCAAAGATTTAGCTTCACTCTGTTTGTATGTTATTTTGTTCTTATTACAAATTTATGCTGTCAATTATAACAATAGTATATATGGAAGAGTAAGGTAACAA
Organism: Andricus kollari; assembly: GCA_932074435.1. NCBI lineage: Eukaryota > Metazoa > Arthropoda > Insecta > Hymenoptera > Cynipidae > Andricus > Andricus kollari. The sequence continues at coordinate 20,777 of CAKNWW010348809.1, read as the reverse complement.
GATTGGTATATTTTTAAGTGATTTGACGTTTGAAGAATTTGACACTAACTTAGTTTTTCATATTTCAGAATAGAATTTAAAAATATTCTGGTGTCTAAGTTTTACGTTTGGAAAATAGAATGTATTTGTCGGGGCATTTAGAAGATGGAAAGTGCATACCTACATGAATCTTATAAAATTTGAATGCATAATAAGTAATAAGTAATAAATAAGTCAGTAATAAGCCTTTTATAGACTCATATGATCAGCACACAATCGATTTTATAATTCACCGCTACGAAATACATGTATGTATGTTTGCATCCTCATGTATGTAAAAAATTTCATAATTCGGGAATACCTTAGCATTGAAAAGTTTCCTTTCGGGTTCCGCATGACGTGTATATCTTAGGGGTTGGCTAAGTCGAAATGAAATAAAAAAGTTCTTTATTCGCAGAAAAGTGAAAAAATTGTAAATGTTATTATTGTTTCTCAATCTTTATAATATGCACAATTTTGAAAAATTGTTTACAATTTTTATTTAGTTTCATATAGGAAAAATTTAATCTTTTATGGAGTGCTGAAAATAAAAAAAATAAAATAGCAGATCTAAAATTTATGAATAATTTTCTTAGCATATGGAAAAACCTTCTTATGTTCAAAATGTATTTCCAAAACATTGAAAAAATCGGAACATTAAGAATGATGAGTTCATTTGAAAAATCCAGTGATTCGTCATTTTTAATGATCTGTTCTTCTCAAGTTTCTCAGAAGTACATTTTAAACATAAGAAAGCTTTCCTATGCTAAAAAAAGTATGTACTGAGCTTCTAGACTTTTTCTCATGTTTAGGTGCTTACACACTAAACTGCGATTACAAAATTATTTTCCTTCATTTTAACTTCGTCCAACCGCAGGATATTAATTTCGCAAACACTAGAAGGCTTTCTGAAATTCACCACGATTTTAAAATCTTTAAGGAATTTCACAAAAATGTCAAATATTGTAATATTTTTAAATTATTACAAAAGATTTTAAAAGTATTTCAAAGAATTCTCAACTTTTTTTAAAGATTTCAACAAATTTCACAAAGATTTCAAAAATTTTGCTAAAATTTCAAAAGATTTCTAAAGATTTTACAGAAAATTCAAGATTTTACATAGCTTTTGCATACTTTAAAGGACTTCAAGGAATTCACAAACATTTCCAAAGATTTCACGGATTTCACAAACACTGCAAATATTTTAATATATGTGTTAAATTCTGTAAACTGCAAATGACCTGAACGTATACATATTATTCTACATTTCTGTTTCATATATTTTATTGTTGTAATTGGCGAAATAAATTATATAATGATATATAAAGATAATTAAATAATTAATTCCGCTTTAACTATTCATTAAAGAACGCTAATTAGTATTAGCGCATCAGAGTGGCCAAAGAACGCTCCCGCGAACTGTCCGCTGTGCTAGCGCACATATGTCTCATTCCGCGGAAAACCCAACGCGAGAACGAAAAAGGACGTCACAAGACGAGGAAAAATGAGACAAGGCCAAACGAGACGAGGACTGCCGAGACAGCAGGTATTTCTCGTCTCGTTCCGTCTCGTTCCTCGGGATTTTTCGGTCGGCGGCAACACTACTATGACGTTATAATTGATGACGATATAAATCTACAAATGGCCATTATATGAACTTAAGCTGGACAGGGGGACCTTATGTTCGCTACACAGGCCTGAGAAATGGCCATATTCATGCGTGTATTATATAATATATAATAAAAATGATAGATATATTATGTTAGTATAATCACCAATAGAATTAAAGATGACCGCCAGAGTGGAAACGAAAGTATAGACCCTCCACATTTTCGGAATATTGAGGAGAAACCTATGAAATCTTCAGTGAATAAGTGGGTTAACAAATGAAACTAACGATTATTCTATTGCATCATCAGACTACAAATATATACATAAGTGGTCGTTATCTCGCATATATGTGAGATGACGACGTTATTAGTTTCAAAATTGTCCTTCAAAGATATAATATTGAATTGTCATCTCAGACGAAAGGTATTGGTTTCAATTGGTCATAAACTATGTATGTAACAAAAAAATTCTTAAAAAGGAAGGTTCTTTGAATCATTTACAACTACAGAGAAAAGTAAATGTGAAATAAAGAACGTACAATAACATGACAAAATACGTGTGGTTGATTTTTCCTCTCCAAATCAAATCAAATATTCTAACTTTTTCGACTCATTTGAAAAAAATAAAGTTTTTGAAGGTTAAAGTTGAAATACTTTGTCAAAAATTAATTTACTCAAAAGAAGATCCACGTTTTTGGTTGAAAATCAATCAATTTTACTTATCATATTAACAAGTTTGCTTTAAATTTATATTTTGTACATTTTTGTACATTTTCCGGGCACAAAGTGTGAAGTTGTTTGCTGAAAATTACTCTTTAAACATTCATTATGGGATACCTCAACATCACAATTGGGTGCTGAGAATAGAATATTTCCTCGGGTTGGCACGGGCAGATGTGTATTGCATACTACTAGGAAGAGAATTGGTTTATCGTCGTCAGGTAAACGATGTCTTCGAAATTTTCGTTTAGAAATTATCACAATGTCAAGGAACTGTATTTAGAAACGATACCTCATTTCAGAACCTACATATCTTACAGAGTGAAAAATGAATAGGTGTGGGAACTTATTGATTACTATTTTTGTAGAGGTACAGGAATCAATAAAACGAAATGATGAATAAATAGTGGAAACTTCAAAGTTTCATTAAGGAGTACAATTGCATGATTTTTATAGTTTTATATATTTCAGAAAATAACATCGTAAAAATACCGAAAATTTGTCTGGGACAATGCACTTAATGGTATAGGTTTTCGAAATAGGTTTTCGAAATGTTATGGAATGAACTTCAAATTACTTCTAAAACGATTTACTACTACTAATCGCCGTTTAGCTGAGACGTCTTCTCAACGAATATTTCTCCTGAGGTGCAGGTACAATGATTTGATTCCACATCACATTCAAAATTTGTGTACACATTATTCAAACAGTTTCTCCTTTCATAGTTATTCATGTAATAAAAGTTTTGCTGCATACAATAACTCTACATCTAAAAAAATCTTAAAATTAGAAATTCGAGATATTAATTATCATATGCAACATTTAAATAGGTCTCTAGTAAATATCAAAAAACAGATTATGAAGTCCGGAATAGAATATTATACTATACATTTTTTTTTAAATTGTCTAGTACTAAATATAATACCATCATATGCAATTGTAATGTTCATCATGAAAGAAAGTTTGATACTTTGCTATTAGAAAATGACCGTGGAAAAACTGTAAACAGAGACTCTTGGTTCAGGAACCTGTCTGAAAAACAAAGATGCGATTGTTTCTATTAAATATGTAGAAACTTCACTACAATTTTTAGACATAAATGACTCCATTAAAAATGAAATAAGAAAAAGTGTGACGAATAATAATTGTAATATCATGAATCATGACACTCACATCTCTGTCGAAGAAAGGTCTTTTGCCAAAAAATTAAAAACAACAAAATCCTTTATCCAAAACAATTCTGATATCTTTTTTACAACTGCAGATAAAGGAAATGTAACAGTTTGCATGAACAAAACAGATTATTTGAAAAAAAATGCACTGCCTTCTACTAGATTCTAATACTTATATAAAATTGAATAATAATCCTCTCAAGTGCACTAGCTAAAGGTTATGGTTTACCTAAAATTCATAAGGAAGATATACCACTTCGTCCTATAATTTCATTAATTAATAGTCCAACTTATGTTTTAGCAAAAGTCATATACAATGATCTAAAAAAGGGTATAAAAACTCCTAATTCAAACATTAAAAATAGCCTTGATTTGAAAGAAAAATTAAATAACATAACAATAGATAGTGATCACATATTTATGTCCTTAGATGTCAGTTCGTTATTTACTAATGTTCCTTGCTCGTTGGTGTTGGAGAGCCTTGATAAAAGATTTCATGATATTCAGACCAATTGCAAAATTCCTTTCGAAGAGACACGAGAATGTATAAAATTCCTTTACGACAATACTTATTTTGTTTTTAATGATAATATATACCAACAAATTCATGGTACTCCGATGGGTTCACCAATTTCACCGTTACTTGCAGATATGGTCATGGATGACCTGGAAAATAGTTGTTTGAAAATACTAAAAGAAAAATATAATATACAGCTCCCCTTTTATTACAGGTACGTGGACGACACGATCTTATGTGTCAAAAAGGGTCATATTCAGCTAATTACTCATATTTTTAATTCTTATAATGTTAATTTGCAATTCACTTTTGATCTAGAAGAAAATAATAGTATTAACTTTTTAGACATTTCTCTTTTGAGAGATAAGAATAACATTATTACAAACTGGTACCAAAAACCATCTTTATCAGGCAGAACTATAAACTATCTCTCAGGTCATCCAATTCAAGTAAAAAAGAACATTGTATTTAATCTTGTTGATAGGGCAATGATGTTATCGCACAAGAAATTTCATGCCAAAAATTTAAAAATTATCACCCAAATATTGTTGAATAATGATTACCCAATAAGTTTTATCAACCAACAAGTTAAAATTCGTAAATTGAAATTGAAATATAGTCCTAACCAAAATAACTCTGCGCGAAAACAATTATTGGCCCGTCAACCAAAAGTCAGTTTACCATTCATTAAAAAATTCGTTGATAAAACTTCCCAATTTAATAAAATAAAACCTTCATTGTCATCTGTAATTAAACTAGGTAAAGATAAGACTAAAAAATGGGCAGAAACCAATGTTGTTTACAAAATTCCTTGTAAAAACTGTCCTGCCTCTTATGTGGGTGAAACCAAAAGAATGTTAAAAACACGCATAAATGAACACAAAAACAACAAGAAAAACCAATTTGTTATTAATGTACATCGTAGCACACACAGCCTTGAATTTGATTGGGCAAATGCCAAAATACTTGATTTTGAGTCCAACTGGAAAAAACGTTTAATTTCCGAAATGATATATATTAAGAGTAATAATAATGGTATTAACAAGAAAGAGGATATTTATAATTTGAATCACTTGTACAATCCAGTAATTATGTTAGTCTAATGTTAGCCAGTTACGGTCCTCACCTCACAGACGACGCGTAAACGTCAATTTTAATCGTAGACTAGTTGAATTCACTTTCAACTTTATATTTTTTAATGACCAATGTGACTTTTTAATTTAAACTTATAAGGTAATTTGTTTTTAAAAATAAAAAAAATAAAAATTTTATTTTTATTTTTTTAAATTAATTTCAAAAATTGTTATTCTATTGTTCATATCTTGGTGTTATTTAATAAAATTTTAGCCTGAAGGGGTCAGCAAACCAAGCTGACGAAACGTCGCAAAATAATTGTGGACTTTTATTATTAAACCCAGTGATCCGTACCTTAGTCAAATAACATTGTTGTGAATTGGACATTAGTTCACTGTTTTCTGAATTTTTAATTTGTCTTCTTAATTTTATTTTCTTCGTGTTCCTTTTACATTTATATTTCTTCGGTTTGTCCTATATTTTATTTTCTTATTACATGATATCGAACTTTATGTCTAAGCCGGTCTTATTGTTTTCGTGCTCTCTCTGTCTTACCCATAGTCTTGTTGCTCGGTCTCCGAATTTGCTTCTCTCGTTTCGTCATTCCGCGTTCGCCAAGCAACAAGTTCTGTCCATTTTAATTGTAAAGATGTTTATTTGTTCCTAATAAAGACCGCGCTTTCCGGCGTTATTCGTCGTTAATTAAAAGTGCTGTGTTTTTCAATGACTTGACCTAAACATGCATGTCTTCCTACCAGAGTTGTTCAGTCGTTTTTTAGTGTTCAACCATTGGTCCTGTCGAGCCAGATTTTTCGATTGATTGATTCCATTCTTGTTTGAGGACTATTCACACAAATTCTGGTAGAGCATGTTAGAGTCAGACCAACTATTAGCTTGTGACTTTTTGACTGAATGTGCAATGTGCAGCGTCAGTGCATTGTGACTTAAACGATTCTTTTAATTGTGACCATTGTGTGCCAGTTATACTAGTGAGATACTTTCATAAATTTCTAATTTATGTTAGAGCATTAATGAGTGTCGGTGACTAAGTGACTATTAAATTGGATACATTTTCTCGATTCTGGAAGGATTTTCTCAATTTTCCGTAAAGGTATACATACAAGTGTCCATGAATTTCGTAACCTTTACACGGCTTCGATAGGTCGGTGAGCATTGAGTTGTCAATAAAACCCAGATTTTATTTATATTTCAGCGGCTGGTAAGTCAACAACATTCAACCTTTATTATCATCGATTCGAATTGAGAAAGTGAACATTATTTCAGGAGTGTCATTTTAATTGATTTTACCAATAACACTCAGACTTTCAGACTTTATTTAATTTTCTCGTGATTTCTCCGTCTTTAGATGTGGTGCGATAAATTCCAAGAATTAAAGATTGTAAATGACTTCTCAATATTAATTCAAAGCACTTGGAATTTTCAAACTTCTTGACAATTTGAGTTACAATAATTATTATTTTTTTGGCGAACTGCTTTATCTGATACAAACAATTTTTATTCAAGTCATTTTTAAAGATTGTATTGGCGGACTCTTATTTTAACGTGTGTCGATTCGTTTCTGTTCACCATGTCTATGTCGAGTTACTTTTTGGAATAAGCCGAGCTTTGCTCTCGGATCCAAACTGCTTTTGAAAATACTCAAAAATTAAAACAGATCACCAGAGGAACTTCGGTCTCAAGGCTTGAGTCCTTAGAGAAGAATTGGACGCGTTTTCAGGCTCAACATTGGGAGTTAGTGAAGCTTCGCGATCAGAATGCCACGAAAATTTATTTCACTAGTCATTTCTATGCAACCACCGAAGAAGCTTAACTTGTCGCGAAGGGAGCCTTAATGGAGGAACTGGAAAAACTCTCGAATGAACTTACTTCTACGTCGCTGAATGCTTCAGCCCCACAAATTGCTGGATTATCTTATCGATCAATGACAAAGATTGAACTGCCAAAATTCTCTGGAAATTACACGGAGTGGGCAAATTTCAAGTATCTGTTTACATCTTTGGTTCATTCAAATCCTAGAGTCTCATTAGTGGAGAAGCTTCATCACTTAAAATCCAGTCTCACAGGTGAAGCAGCTCAACTTCTCCATCGAATTCCGATAACTTAAGGCAATTGTCAGCGTTGCTTATGAAAATAAAAGTCGACGAATGCTCCATCTTGCATAAAATAGTGATTCTTTACTAAACCCCCTTTTCCTTTCCATGGGGGAAGAAGTTTTTTTTTGAGAAGCTGCTGATCACTTTCGCCAGAGACTGTACGGTCAAGAACCGCAAATAAAGTCCCTTGGAAGAAAAAACTGCCCATAAAATGACATTCAGAGAGTAAAGCGGTTTTGAATGGGCTACATGTGGATTTTCCCTTCCCCAAAAATGAAAATTTTGTTTACTTACATAGCCATTTTGCCACAAATGTGCTCCATCGCTAAAAGCAATACGATCTGGATCGATCTCTCCATCATTGTTCATTTGAAGCATCTGCTTGAAAAATTCTATCTGTTTGGCCGTCGCAGCATCTGCTAGCTGCTCTACGTATCAAAGATTTAGGGTTATTCTGAATATATTCCTCCACCTGTATACTCTTTTTACATACTCGTCCTAATGAGCAGGTATTGGTTTGATGTAAAATTTGACTTTGAGGGTTTTCATCAATTCTAAACGCTTTAAAACCCCCTTAGTGAGAAAACGATTTTTTGAAGGTGTCTGCCTGTAACCTGTCTGTAGCACTGCATGAAAGAAGTCAACAAAAGAAAAACATTGCTTTTTGAAAGTCTTTCAATATTATCTTAACAACTTTTTCAATTTTTTCGACAAATCGAAAATTCAAAATTTGATTGCACAACAAATGACTAAAAATAAAACATTTCGTTTTATGGTAAAACTATGAAAGATGCAAAAAAAGGTGGAGAGATAGAAATCATACACCCGGAAACGCTCTACAAATTGGTTATTAATCGCTTTTCGATTTGACGCGTAGTTTTTGTTTTATTCGTAAAAAACGCTAAAAATAATCATTTTTTGATAAGACGCGTAATTTTTATTTTAATTATAAAAAACGACATTACAAATAAACAAATTGAATTTTTGGACAAAAAGATAAAAGGTACAATAAAATGTTTCATTTCAAATTTAAAATGATTTAACTTTGCAAAACTTCATAAATAAATAACTCTGTTTTTATCCTGTAGCTTTCAAAATCATTGTTTGTTAAAAACAAGGTTATTTTTTTAAATGAATTATCTCGAATCCATCATCAGATAAGAATCAATATGTTGAGACTGTAAACATTTCCAGAAAGGCGTTTATTAAACGATTCTGAATTAATTATTTTGTTCATAAATAGGCAGGTCAAAAGGAAAGGAGGTCCAAATCTAATTATTTTGCAATCAATTGTTTATGAGGCTATAGTTAACAAATTAGTTGAGTTAAAAGAAAATTTATAAGAGACAAAGTTTTTGTTTTATATCTAATCTTAAAACACGTTTAAATATGAAAGCTATATCAAATATCCATATTTGTTTATAAAAATGGTTATTAACAAAAATACCATTGAGGTTTTTGCAAACTAACAAAAGTATTTGTGATCAAATCCTGAAAATTTATTTACATTTTTTTCTAAAATTTTTGATCCAATAGTTGCAGAGGTATGCAGACGCAAATATGTCAATTTTATTGCAAATTCAAGTGTTTATTGTTTATAACGTTCTAACATAAAAACCAATCGCTGCATAAAAATGTGTTAAGACAAAAAAGGTTTGCTTTTCCATGGACTTTCCGAAAATAATTATGGAACATTTTTATCCTAAAAAATAGTGTTATTGTCAAAAAAATGTTAAAAAAATTGTTGCACCAGATTGCGAAAAAGTAACCTTGATATTCATAATCAGGGGACCTTTTCGGACTTTTTAAGCCGAAGTTACTGCGTCGCACTTTCAGCATACAGAAGTGTTACTGGCTACCGGATTATGTGGACTGTGAAACTTGCAATTCGTTTAAGCAAAAATGTAATGTACGGTTGAATTTTAGAGAACTTTTGAGTCAACAAAGCGTATTTTGAAAAAAGCTGTACTTATAAGATTTTGATGTGCGACCCTTTGCATGTTAATTACGATTTGGCTAATATCTAAAAATTATCATTTTTGTAATATATCTATTTCTAATTGTACTTCTCATCATAAAATGCCGATGATAGAATGCTCATAAATAATTAAATTGCCAATCTAAAAAGATACCACAAGTTAAATTAATTACAGTAATCATGACAGGTAAACGTTATATATTTTTTTGTGATTAAAACAAAAGTATGCGCATAATTTCTGTAGCGCGTCAGGTTTGTGAATAATTTTGGATGAAATGGGCCAGATATTTATATTATAGACAATTCCATAAATGTATTATGGATGAAAAATTATTATTTTAAAAGCGATTTTAATTTTCTGAAATTATATTGTTTTTCAGTTTTCAAATATTAAAAATAATACAATGAATTTCCAGGAAAAACATTTGTTTAAAGCCCGTACAGTAGTGTATTATCCTTGTGAGTAATATGAAGGAAATCATTTTCAAAAATAAATCAATAAAATGGACGAAAATTGCAATTTTTCAACCATTCAGTTAAAAAAAATGTTGCAATGAAACGTTATATGCTACATAAATTTTTCATCGAGATTTGTTTTCAATGTCAATAAATAAATAAGATTTTTCTCTCCTGATTTCTGTAACAGACCTCTTACTTAAAGAAATGAATATCGATGAGAAATATTTTAGAACATGTATCTATGTGAATGCATTTTTAACTTACAATTTCTTTTTTAATATTGTCGTATTAGGTGACAATGGAATGAAAAACCGCATGAAACAACAAAATTAAAACCCGATTAAGTCGTACCTGGGAGAAAATAACCCTTCGCAGAAGACTGTTGAAATCTTATTGGATAAGAAGAAGCAGCAGCAGGTAACTTCTGAAGAGGAATGGAACCCGTTGTTTTGCGAATTGAAAAATGGAAAAGAGAATGCAGTTTCTTCAGGAGCTACTACTTATACAACAGTCCAGAATATGGCGGTGCATTCGGAAGAAATTACAAATTTCCACTTACATAATCACGTATCTGAAATTTCAGCTCACATTACAGTACAAGAGAATATTTTAGAAAAAATCGAGGAAGGGAAAGAAATGAGAGATTTGAAAATTATAAACATGAAAGATGACGGAAACTGTTTTTTTCGAGGCTTTTCTTATGGTATGTACGGATCGCAAGATCGACATTCCGAAATAAGACGTGAAATTGTAGAGTATGTATGTGACAATTGGAGTACATTCGTTGATATTTTGGACGCTACTTGTGTGGAAGTCTCTCGTCCAACAAAAGAATCAGACCAGAAATTCATGGGAAGAAATTTTGAGTTTGGTACAGATTTTGAGATCGCTATGTTTTCAAACTTGTATGAAAGGAGAGTATTATTATACAAAAACGATGATAAACTTGGTTTCCAGAAATGCGGAGTATTCGTACCATTAGAGAGTGAAGATACAAAGGATGAAATAAAATTACTTTTTTCTTTAGGAGAAATAAGTGGTCATTTTGATGTGATAAAAGATTTGATAAAAAAGAAAGAAGAAACTAAATACGAAGAGAAAAATGCAACAGATTTTTGTATAAACCAAAATTTAGAAGAAATTGCACCCGATACAAAATACACCTTACATGTCGAAGCACATAAAAATTACGGTGTAACAGGAGAGGAATACACAGAGTGAATGTTCTTGCAATGGTATAGCAGAAGATGCACAGGGAAATTATGTATCAACGGTAAAATGCAAGAAGAAAATGAAAAATTAAAAAAATTAAAATTTGAGAATGGTAATACATCTTCACAAGAGACAGAAGACGAAAAGCGATGGCAACCAAAGATTAATCATATTCGTAATTCCTGTGATGTGCAACCAACTCTGGAAGACGGTGAGGATGATTTCGGTATTGAAAAGGATGTTGCTGACGATCATGAATAAGAAATTTTAACAGAAGAGGAAGAAAAGGAAGAGAACGATGGGCAGAAAAAAAAAATTTAGTATAAATAATGGTTATCACAGAGTTCCAATTAATTTGTGAGAAAAAAAGGAAACCGGAGAATTTAATAGACCTTGCATTCGCGCTATCATCAAAGTTATTTTTGTAGGGAAGCTAAATTCACCATGTCAATTAAAATGTTATTCCTACAGAGAAAATTCTAAAGTCGAAAATAGTATCATATTATACGCCTCATGCAGGAGAACCAAGATTCACCATCAATGCTTTAGATTTGAAATATTTAATTTGGAAAATGCAATTACAAGGCTCAAAACGATTAGTAATTGTGAAATGCTTCTTCGTCACAATAAAACAGACAAAGCTAGGTATCAGCAAGTAAGAGATCTTGAACGCAACAAATTAAAAACAATATTAAAACATCGCTTAGCTTGTAAATACCGACAGAAATTAGTGACACAAGTAGACCTTGAAATGTGGGATAAAGGGCATCCCCAGAAATTTGACATTTGAGTATATTGTGAACGGTACAATGCCACCTTCAGATTTGATACTACTATTATCATGCGTAGCACATATTATGCACAGAGCGGCAAACAAAATCGAGAAAAATATGAAAGAATACATGCACGCCAAGTGCTTTTTATTAGATTACTTTTCTCTGATATTATTGTGCAGGGATATAGATAGTTTAGATGTATTGTATGAAGATTTCATAAAAATTTTCATAAAAATAGTTAAATTCAAAAAACCAAACTTCATTTCTTTGAAATAAATTTTAATAGAATCAACCTAACATTTGCTCCACGTCTTAGCGATGACTTCAATTTTTTTTCTACAATTTCGGTATTTCGAAAAATGCAAAAAACGCAAAATGACAGGCCTGGTACGGGGATGAAACATTTGATGGTATCAACTAGCATCATTTACTATCAATATCTGGAAAGAAATCTGAAAACAGAACATTTAGAGGGTTTCCGGAAGCTTTTTTCGAGAATTTTTGTCTTTTAACGAGTTTGGCGGTGAAAGTAAGCAATCTTCCGGTGAAGATATCGGGACGAAACTTTTTTTAGTATCACAAATTATCAGTTGCTGTAGATATCCTGACTTATTTGTTTAGCGATGAATTTTGTAGGTTTGACATTGAATTGACCTTGACCCTGGCCTGATGGGACCAAACGAATAACGGATTCGTGTTCAGTGCCCACGAAAACCTATAGGTACCCTGACTTATTTGGTTAGCGATTAATTTTGTAGGCTTGATCTTTAATTGACCTTGAACCTGAACTGATGGGAACAAACGGTCAACCGATTTGAATTCAGCGATCCCAAAAATCTATAGGTTACCTGACTTATTTGGTTAGCGATTAATTTTGTAGGCTTGATCTTTAATTGACCTTGAACCTGAACTGATGGGAACAAACGGTCAACGGATTTGAATTCAGCGACCCTGAGAACCTATAGGTGCCGTGACTTAATTGGTTAGCGATGAATTTCGTAAGCTTGACCTTGAACTTACCTTGACAACGGATCGAATTCAGTGACCCCAAAACCCTATAGGTTACCTGACTTATTACCGTTTGTTCCCAGGCGGGAACAAACGGTCAACGGATTTGAATTGAGCGACACCGAAAACGTATAGGTGCCGTGACTTAATTGGCTGGCGATAAATTTCGTTAGTTTTACCTTGAACTGACCTTGACCTTGACTTGATAGGACCAAACGAACCATGTCTTCGAATACGGCGACCCCGAAAATATAAGACCCACCTAGTCTGGTCGTGGTCTTTTTTTGGTTGTGGTCTTTTTTGGTCCGCTGGCACCAATACTTTGCGGTCTGAGAGGGGCTGCACAGAGAACAATACCGTAAAACCTTACCGAAACAACTTTGATATTTCGCCAAACCAGATTAATCAAATCCAGTTCCCGTTAGATCACTGAAGTTAAGCAGCGTCGGGCGCGGTTAGTACTTGGATGGGTGACCGTCTGATACTACTGCGTTGCTGTTGGCGGTCGTGGGAGTGGTGAGCCCATTTACTACAAATCCACCTAAAAAACACTACCCGAATCGGGTAGTGTCACGCTTACCCCTAGAGGCTCGCCGAAAGGGAAATAGCCTAATGATATACTACTCTGGATTTCGTGTCGCTGAATCCGAATCCGAACTCAAAATTTCAAAATTCGCTATCGTTCACTTCCCAACTTCAAGAAAACTTGTTCTCGTGTTGATTTTCTGGCGATAGAAAACATGTTATCAAACAATACAACCTTGTTTGGAAATTGTGACAGAGAATAAACATTTAACGGTTCGAAGTACATATAAATTGTTATTTCCACAACGCCGACAACCAGCACCGAGGCTCAGGAAAGAGAAGGGGCTGAGAGGAAACCATACCGTGGTGAGGGGATAGGGGCTAAGCCTATGACCTCCTTCTGTAGGGGAGGGGTCCTCGTATTTGTTCCTTTGGAGCAACTCTACCCCACATACTTTTATGTATGCGCCGTCCCGGGGCCTTGTCTCGGCCACTGTATTATGTAGCCAAGCTTAAGCCGCTGGGTTGGCTGCGAGATATATACAAAGACCCCTCCCCTACAGAAGTAAATCTCGAATTTTGGCCATTTATCTGAGGAAACTCTTTCGAGCCAGGGGCTTAGCTTGTGCCTCTTCATGGGCTTAACCCACCCCTGCACACACACACACACCGGTGGGGTTTCCTTTGAGCCCCTCCCCCTCTTCTGCGCCATATGTATTGTTGGATAACATGTTTTTTATCACCAACAAAATCAAGACTAAAACAAGTTTTTTTGAGGTTAGGAAGTGCATAAGAGCTAATTTTGTAATTCTGAATTCGGTTTCGTACCCAGAGACACGAAATACACAGGATGTGACTACTCTGGTTTGGCGAAACATCAAATTTTTTTCGACAAGATTTTACGTTATTGTTTTCTGTGTAGCCCCGCCCCCACAGCAAAGTATTGGGCCCAGCGCATTATAAAAGACCATTTCTAGGTATTTTTCGCCTCTGAATCCGAACCTGTGGTCAAGATTAAACAAAAAGAATGTTTTTTTTTTAAATACATTTTTCAATGCGAAAATAGCCAAACACTATATTTTTTGCGGTTAGAAAAAAACTTAAAATAGGATTACACCCCTTTCTCTCCCCTGTCACGTTACCTTTTACTCGGAAGTTTACAAATAAAAATCAATTCTTAGTCTGCTTCACCCACAACATGATGAAAAAGGTTTTCTAAAGTTCACAAGAAAATTCTAAATCACAGTGAAAGGTTCGGAATTTAAATTGCTGGTGTTATGCATGCCTTCTTCCGAAAATTGATATTCTTAATTACGCTTAATAAAACTGATTAAAAATTTGGGCCATTGACCCACGAATACGATCGCCAAGGTCTTGTTGGCTACCAAACGTCTTGGTCTACAAGACCTGTGGGAAAGCCGACCTCAGAAGGGACAAGTCCTGGTCATCCATAACGGTCGATACAAAACAAAATCATATAGTTGTAAAACGAGGCATTTCTTTGAACTTGACCTCGCTATAGAAAGCGATGAACAGAAAACATTCTCTGGGGTGGTAATATCCAGATCAATCTTTGTCATAGTAGAATTTAAAAGCCCCCGGAGGACCGATCCAATGGTGATCACCGAAACACCGTTTAGTGTATTCGACAAAGTGTCACTTAACACTGTAGGAACACACCCTAAAACCCCGAAATGGAACTTGCGTATACTAAATATGGAGGGAAGCTTCAGCAAGTATTGCATAGCGAAACCCATTCCGTTGCTACTCACTTTTTATCAGACTGCGGTGCCCCGAAGTGCATCCTGAGTGATCGAGCCTTTGTGAGTCAAACGATGAGAAAGCTGGAAAAACTTTTTATCGTAAAACAGTTTACGACTTCTGGGTATCGTCCTCAAATGAATGGATCCCTGGAGAGAAGCTATCTAGTTTTAAAAAATTATATAAAACATTACGCGAACGATTATGATGACTGGGACAGACTGCTATCATTCTCTCTGTTTGCGTACACCACTACGGTTCATGAAGTGACGGAGTTTACTCCCTTCGAATTATTTTTCAAAGAACCGCACAGGTACCCACCTCTTTTCGATCTGAAGACCACCTGGAAACATACTGCACCTACTGGCATGACCAAATCTAATTCATGCAAAGAAAAGCTGAAAGAAGAATTACGATCAAAAGGCTAGGCTGCTAAACGCGAAAGTGAATGATCTAGTATACGTGGTGAAGTATGTACGCGGTGAAAAAATCGGTTCGCGAAGTCATGGACCTTACAAAGTCGTACGACTAATCCCGAATCATAATGTAATTCTAAAACGTGAAGATGGCTCGCGATTTATGAAACATGCCGACAAACGTGAGGTATTTAAGATTCAAGCCGGTTAAAAGATTGAAAACAATGTATTATTCTCTTTTATCTACATAAGCCCACTGTATAATTATGACTGGAAATTTACAATTATTCCTATTTTATTCAGGGGGTAATAAAATTCACTGGAAAATAACTTCGATAGTTATTTTAAAGAATTATCTATTAATGACATACAGATTCATTCATTCCGAAATGATACTATAGTGGGGATTGAAATCTTGAACATCGTAAGCCAGAAACAACGGCGGTGAATTACTGAATCACATGCCGATGCTGTCTTTCATATGAATTTACTGCTCCTACCCTCAAACAAGTTATATACTGTAATCAAATTTAATTTAATTAAAGTTATAAATAAATTTTAATTGATATATTTCAGATTAGGTACATTAAAGAGTATCCAAACGCAAGCTGCAGAGCTGCAGAGTCACAATCGGCAAAGACTGCATTAAATTCTTCGAATCTTATCAATTGACTAGGAAACATCATGTTGCTGAAAATATTTTTGAAGGACGTTTGACTCGAGATGGAAAAACTGAAACGTAGAACCAAAAACCTTCATGCACAAAACCTACAGAAGAACATGAGACAACGGAGAGCATCTCCGATGCTTGTATTTCTGCCAGGAATATTAAGACCTGTTACAGCATATGTTGCCTATGATAATGAACAACTATTAGACGCAAAAGTAAACGAGGCGAATAATACGAAAAAGAATTTACCTCACATCAAAAGCAACAAACCCATGTTTTGAGAGCTGATCTCGAGCAAATACATCCAAGAGAAGAAAATCAAGAAAGACAGCTTAATCAGCTTAAATTTGATTTAGAAATTACTACAGTGACGTTCAATAAAATTAGAGATTATATCCCATAAATAACCTACACAAACATTTTGAATCAAATGCTGAGCATGATGGGAGCCGGATGGGATAGCTGCACAAGAATAGCCGATCAACTCCCAGATGTCATATACGACGCTAGAAAAGGACATCTAATTCCCTTTCTATTACCCCCAACAAACTAGACGTTGTATATCGACATGTACAGGATCACGCTCCCAAAGTCATGTTTCCTACTCGACGACTGAAAGTCAGTATCGAGAAATCGGCACAATCATCAACATCAAAGATCACAATAAGGAATGGATCTTTAAGGTTCGTACTGGACATACCACTTTTCGACAATCCAAATTATCAACTCTACCATATTCATTCAATATCCGTACCTCATGAAATATTTGTTACTTTACACCGTCCAGTAAAACTTGCGAAAGTGATCTGGTGCTCAACATAATAAAACATAAAAATTCAGTTACAAAATTGGAAATAGTCCAGCTAGGTCTAGGCTGTACATTGAAAACAGATACCTAAGTCTCAACCAAACTTTTGGTCAGCCCGCCTTCTACAGAATTTATTTATGAGCCAACTCTACATTCAGACCCAACAAAAATATAACCTGTCGTTGGACACAGTAACAAGAAGATTAAAATTAAGGAATTAGTGCTTATAAGATCATCAAAAGGAGACGTCACCTACCGAAAAAAAAAGTGTAGAATTTTTATGGGAGATCGAGAAGAAACTAGAGGCATTTAGTATCACAAGGCATTCCAGAAAAATCATTGAAAACTTACTTGTGAATCTCATATTGGATTAGGTTTACTAACAATCCTGGTATTATATGCCTATTTTTTCTGTCCCAAATCTCAATAGTAATACTAGCCTGTGTCATGAATATGAGTTAGAATCCAAAAATATCTCCAAGAGCCACTGAAATGAATTCCAAGCAGATCCTTTGGAAGAAAATCATCCAGCGGGCTCCTGACAAAGCGGCTAAGGCATCAAAAGTATCGGAGATGCCCCTGCCCAGGGTACAGCTACTGGTACTTCAACCCATGTGGAAGTGAATCATTTTAAAAAATTTCACAGAAATGCACCATATTTTCTATATTAAGTTCAAGCCACTACACATATGCAGCTAGGAATGCATATAAATGACCTTTCCTCCGATATAATGACAAAGACGCTTGCGTGAATGAAGAATTTAAAAATCACTACTAAGCACGTGTATTTCTATACAAAAGCGTCTACGCCAAAAATAGTTTAAGTTGTGACACGTTCTGAGAAATTATCTCATAAGTATATTACCTTCATACATAAGTCAGAAATTTTACTGTAAGAAAATAATTAA
The DNA here is from genome assembly GCA_932074435.1 of Andricus kollari. NCBI lineage: Eukaryota > Metazoa > Arthropoda > Insecta > Hymenoptera > Cynipidae > Andricus > Andricus kollari. The sequence continues at coordinate 3,031 of CAKNWW010348809.1, read as the reverse complement.
TCCAACTAGCATAGGAAAGGACTGTTCATTTTGACCCCGTTATCAAGGGCAATAACAAAAATCTTAAAACTCCGGTACATTATAGTAACTAGAGCTACTTCAAAGACTTTCAATATTAAAAATTATAATATATTACGTAAAAATTCGTTATTTACATTGACATAAAATTTTCAAAAATATAAATTCAAGTGAAAATCCGAAAGAAAAATAAAATGATGTCTTAAAATTTTGAATTAATTTTGATCAAACTTCAGGCTACAAGGATTATTATGTTTCATTTTACAATTTTTTTATTAAACTAATTATACACAGTTTGCCGTAAATCACAATTTGCAACAACTTTCATAAAAAGGTTTCATTGCAAAAACTTCACCATTGAATGTTGCTAACACAATATATTCTTGGTTTGACGTGATACAAGTTCACCATTCCCTACAGGCTATCGAATTTCCTTATCGAAGCAAAATAGTGTCTTCGAAACGCGAATGGCCGACTCTGATTTGGCTCGGTAATAAGCCGAATATATCCAACTTGTCTAAGTATATGTCCTAGTACTTCATGAGAAGGAGTTCTGTCCGAAGGAGACCTGGACCTGGCGTGAAGAGGATGATACTGAGGAGAAGTCCGGCAGGTGCATTTTGTCAGACACAAGAAGAAGAACCAGGATAGCGTTTGCCATTGGAATTCCATTTTGACGCTAGTGAATCGTAATTTGCAAACTCTTTAATAAAACTGTTCGGGAAGATTGGGTGATTTTTTCCTACTGGAAAACATCTTATTTCATCTGCAGTAAAATTATCAACTGCGCCGCTTATTATATTTATTTTTATTCGCGAGTTATTTTCATCTCTCCTATATATTCCATGAAGAGTACCACTATAATCCAATATTGCAAAAACGTCACCACTAGATGTTGATAATACAATATATTCTTGGTTTGGCCCAAGCAGATAGTTCGTATGATCTATTCGCATTTGAATTGGTTCATGGGCAGGAAAAACGTACCTTCGAAATTCAAATCGCTGGTTCTGGTTTGTGCAAGGAATAAGCCGAACATAGCCAAGTTGTTCTATTGCACATCCAAGTACTTGAACAGAAAGAGGCTTTTCCGGCGAGGACCTGGTCCTGGCACGAAGAGGAGGCTCCTGAGGTGAAGTCCGATCAGGTGTATGTTGTCTGTCAGAAGGAGAAGAAACGGAGTTACGTGCGCTATTAGTATTCCATTCAGAGTGCAGTGAATCTTCATTTGCTAAAGCTTTAATAAAATTGTAGGGGAAGATTGGGTATTGTTCGCCTACTGGACAATCTCGCATTTCATCTCGGGTCAAATTGTCAACTTTTCCGCTTATCATATTCACTTTAATTCTCGATCTAGCTCCACGCGTCGTATATATTGAGCGAAGAATCCCGCTATTTTCCAATATTGCAAAAATGTTTCCATTGAATGCTGATAATACAATATGTTCTTGCTCTGGCACGGGTATATACCTCGCTTGTATTCGCAAATTAATTAGTTTACAAGCAGGAAAAACGTATCTTCGAAATTCGTATCGTAGGTTTCGATTTGTGCGGGGAATAAGACGAATATATCCAAGTTGTCCAAGTGCATATCCAAGTACTATAGGTGAACGCGGCCACCCAGGAGGCGACCTGCCTTCGGCATAAAGAGGAAGCTTCTGAGGAGAATTACGCTCTCGTGAATGTTGTCTGTCAGAAGGAGAAAACCCGAGTTTACGTTCGCTATGAGAATTCCATTCAGGCTGTAGTGAATCGTTATTTGCTGAAGTTTTAATAAAATTTTTGGGGAAGATGGGGTGAGTTTCACCCACTGGGCAATCTCGCATTTCATCTGGGGTCAAATTATCAACTGCGCCGTTTATCATATTTATTTTCGTTCTCGTATGAGCACTATTGGTCGCATATATTCCACGAAGAAGGCCGCTAAACTCTAATATTGCAAGAATGTCACCATTGGATTCTGATAAAACAATATGTTCATGTGCTGGCACGGGAATAAATTTATTTCTTTTTATTCGCATTCTAATTGGATAACCAGCAGGAAAAACGTATCTTCGAAATTCGAATCGCAGATGCTGATTTGTGCGGGGAATAAGCCGAATGTATCCAAGTTGTCCAAGTGTATATCCAAGTACTTTAGGAGGAGGCGACATGTCCCTAGCACGAACTGGATGCTCCTCAGGAGCTTGAAGTGAACGACGAGAACGAGAAGAGCAATAGTGAACCGGACGGGGAGTGTCAAGGCAGTCTCTGCTTGACTGCGAACTTAACTCTGCGAAAGGAAATAGAGGATTCATGTTTATTATTTAATCAACTTCAAAAAGATCTTAATACTTTATTATCGTTTTTGGTATAAAACACTTTAAAATCATAAGTAAAGGATTCTGTGAAGAAAAATTGTGCCATAGAAATTGTTATAGGCCATAGGACAGACTGAGAACCTTTGGAAATCGGTTATCGTCTACGTGACTTTCCACGAAAGTTCTAGTGTGAAAATTTGAGTGAAAGGGCCTACGTGACATATCGTCGATTTCAAGATGTTTTCAAAATACCAGCTTGCTCACCTAGTTAGCCCGTTCACGGTACGGTCGACACTTATACCAATATTGTCTCTCCCTTACTCATGCGCGCATTCTATTATTTCTTTTCCGCACTTTACATCTTTCTCCTTTTTGCTCTTTTTTCTCCGCAGGGAAATATGAATAAAAAGCAAGAAAATTGATATATGTGTACACTGGGTGTTTTTGTAACTTGAGACATCGAAATAACCCAAGTAATACGCATCCTATGAAAAAAATATTCGTGATAAAAACTCTTTATTTTTAAGGGTGAAAACCGACTTCGAACAAAATTTACTTTATACCACACCCCAGGAGACATGGGGGGTGGGTTTTATTTTTTTTCGCGAATCGAAAAAATAATTTCGAATAAAACTTACGTATTTCATGAAGAAGAATCTCAATCTACGATAAAAAATTGGGGTTTCCATTTTGAAATTACAAAGTCCCCCCCC
>CAKNWW010348806.1:0-13898 GCA_932074435.1 Andricus kollari | reverse complement strand
CGTCTTGATCGCCTATTATCTTGACTTTCCGTGTTCTTTTGATTTGAGCAACCAAGCCAATCAGGTGATGTGGAAAGTCCTCCAGCTGCTCCCAGTTGATCCATTCTTACTATTCGCGATTTTTTTTTTAATTTTCACAGAACAGAGTTTCGTTCCACACTCTTTTAATCACTATTTTCAGGCGAATCTAATTGATTCTTACATTGAAAAAAAACAGAACTTTCAATGACACGCGAGAACAATCGAGAACCTTTTTTCTATCATGGCGTCAGGCACCACGTTCTTTTTTTTTATTATTTAGCTTGGAAACCGGAACTTGTCCAAATTTTTCGATTTTCACGATTCTCGAGGGTTCGCGTCACTGAATAAATCTTATTTAGTGGAAATGGGCCACTATCCTACTACTGAAATTGTTAGAGTTCAAACTAATTAACGAATACGATCTCGAGTTTAAGCGTGAATTGTCATAATGAAAGTCCACAATTTATAATAATCCGCGATACGACTCAACAGCCTCTTAATTGCATACTAACGTTCTTCAAACTTTTTCTAACAACCCCAAGTCACCTAGCCACCTTATATAAAAGCACTATATATGTATTTTTCTAACAGAATCTCCGAATTAACGCCACATGTCCAAAGTTACTACGATTGATCACAGTTGGATGAAAATACTTTTGATTCAAGACAACTTCTTTTTCTCTGTGTAATGTTTCAAACATTTGATCACAAACGTTAAACGATAAAATCATTCTCACCAATACTTCAAACGTATTTTGAAAAAACTTATATTACTTTTTCAAGCTTCTCATATGCGGGTATAGTAGATACGAATAAATCGTTATAACAGCTTCCTATAAATTTTAGGAAGAAAGAGGGGTTTTAAAGAAAAAAAACCATTTTTTTTCTTATTTCTGATTTTTCCCTTTAAATTTAAAAATAATCCTAATAAAATGTAAAAATGTCGCTATGTTAATTAAACAAAAAAAAATGTGGCTCCTTATTTTCTACGTGCAAACACATATAATATTGTCAAGGAAATCCTAAATATATCACCCGCCATCATGTACGTTTTGAAATGGATTCGGTCGGTAAAATATTTTCGACACACGTTGCAAGAATTTTCAACATCTTTAATAGTTTATAAAATTTTTCTATTAATGTCATCTCTAATTTGTGATTATTTACACGAAATACGTCAATTTAAACAAAAGAACTATTCAAGATATCGAAAAATGTGCAATATGTGTCAAAAATATGTTACTACAGACTTTTTGACACCATTTGATCTGTTATCTTTGCAGTACTTTTAACATACATTGTAGACTTTATATTACTTTTGAAAGTTTTAAATAAGTGGTTTATAGTAGACACGATATAAATTGATAATGCAAACACCGGATTTCGCTTAAACGTAAAATATTGTATACATTTTTATATCAGTACATTTTCCTCCACGAAACTGATTTTAATAAAATGTAAATATGCAAGAATACAGGGTTGATGCCTGTAATTTACGAGATAAAAACTATAGGATACATGTATTATATAATCTGATATAGCACTCAAATATTCATTAGTAACGTTGTTAATTTAATTCTTCCTTAACACACTGATTAGTCTTTTTTTCTGTAATTATACAAAATGAGGATTATTTCTGCTGTTATCTTATCCTTAGCGGTGATGTTCAACTTGATTGGTGAATATAATAATAAAATACATCTATAATTTTATGTATACTTTTTTAAGCTATAAGCAAATCAGAATTTGTGCGACATAATCTACGTTCTATCCAAATTGCTATTTTCTTTCAAAACTTAGTTGCATTTATTGAAATCATTACGAATTTAATCTGAAGTTATTCCGGACGAATCCATTATACGTATCATACGTTGACGTTCTCTCTCCGACAGAGCAAAATATGCAAGAACAGAAAAATATGCCAGAAGAGAAAAACATACTGGAAGAAAAAATTAAAATCCCGAAGAGAATACATAATGAAAATTAAATATTCTGTTTTCTGTTGCAGATCTACATTCACAATTCGACTGCTTACCTAACGGGGCCCCTATTCCTGGCGTTCCTCGTCCCCCAACTTCTTATTCTCTTGATAGGCATCAATCTCCTGAAAGGTCTCATTCTCCAAGTTGTCCGGTCAGTTTTTCTCCCCCTGCCGAGCTTTCTGTTCGTTTGAGGTCCAGATCTCCTCCTGCCAGATGTTATTTTCAGGATTCTCATGTCAGGAATTCTCCTTTGAACGAGCTTTCTCTTCGTACCAGGTCTATATCTCCTCCTGCCAGTCATTCCTCGTTGCGCTTATTTGGATTTGATGTTGAAGAACTTAGGTTTGTACGGCTTATTCCCAAGACTAATCCGAACCGGCAATTCGAAATTCGGCGACACACTTTTCCTCGTGGTAAACCAATTAATATGAAAGGAAAAGGTACTGTTCGTCTGCCCATTCCAACCGAAGAACAAGCTGTATTATCAACTTCAAGGGGTGAGGTATTTGCAATATTCTATAAGGATACATATCTTCGTGGAATATATGCAACAAGAGATCAATTTGGAGATGGATCTGAAAAGCGGGTGAAAATAAATATGGATAGCGGCGCGGTCAAATATATGACCACACAAGAAATCAATGAATCTCCCTTAGGCAAACCTAATCCAATCTTAAAGATATTTAGAATACTAAATGTAAACTATATTCGACGCCATTAATTGGATTTTTGTAAACCTAGAACTAATATATAATATTGTTTGTTATTCAAACGAGGATCAATATGTTCGAGGTGGCTGATAATTAAAATAAAAAATTAACATATTATCCACTTTACGGCTTCAATATTTCTTTAATTATCCAGTATTTTTTTTTGAAACGTGTAAAAAGTCCTTTTTTTTGTACGAAAACATTTTAGCAGAAAACCATTGTTAGGCTTTGAATGATTTTCTTATAATAGGTCACCCACAAGTTACATAAGGTGTTTTTTTAACCCTCATTCCCGCCACCGTATAAGATACCCTAGGATTTGCTCTGACCTTAATTCTGATTCATACTTGAAGTTCAGATAAATTTCAGATTCGCATCAACTAGACGTCTTTAATTATGAATATTTTACCCAAATTACTTGGCCAACTGTGATTTCGCATCGCACATGTTTCTGGCGGCATTTCGTGTTTTCTTTCGTAATTAAAAAAGACCTTGTAGTGTACCTGTAGTGACCTTGTAATCCTTGTAAATAATTTTGATAACCCAATCAAAATACTTCCCTTTAGAAGCCACAACCTTTTTCAGCGATCTTCCCACTTTCGGAAGCACTCTTTAAAGTCACCTTTCGGAAAAGCTACCAGCTACTTCGTCGCATTCTGTTTTATTCCCACTACGACTTGAAATCGTTTTCCTTCTAGAGGATACTTCTATTAAGGATACAGTCAGAAATCACAGAAAGTCAGGTCAGGATTTTATGGGGTCTGAAGAAGTTGTGTACGGCCGCATTTCACCAGGGATTGCTGAATCAGCTGCGATGAATGGGCAGGTGCGTTGTCGCGGTAAAGGACCTAGCCACCACTTTTTTACAAATCATTAACCTCTAACATTTTTGAGCGTATTCATGACGGACAACACCTTCCTGAGCGAAGAAAGCAGTGAGCATTGCTTTGATGTTGCTCAGACTCATAGCGCGCTTTCTTCTCTCTCGGGGATCCAGATGTCTGTCACTAAGAAGATTGACCCTCTGTCTTGAGGCATTAGCCATAAACCCATGCTTCATCCCCAGTAATGACCTTCTAGAACATCTTCGGGTTATTTTTCGATGACCTGATTGATTTCAAGTTTTTCTGGGCGAATGCCACTAGATAATTATTTTCGCATTCCATCAGCAGCCGTAAAACGAATTTTGCAGCCACGCGAATCATCTCCAAATGTTGGCCCAAAATGTTCGAAACAATAGTGTTTGGAATCCCTAGTTCTTCATATATATCTCTCAGTGTTTCACGACGATCTCCACTAATTAACACTCCTATTCGTTCCACACTTTGAAGTGTATATTATTAATACTATTCTAACTTGAGAATTTTAGGTAATCTTGTGACTAAATCGACATCAAATAAAAATGTTCCCAATTATGACGTCCGCACATTTTTTTAGAAAGGTACACATATTTTGTGTAATTTTTTTTTTATTCTCGAAATCTACCTAGCAACCGTGACGCGTTTATCGTAAACTGAGCTCATCTTCATGATTTAAAACATATATTGTTTTTCATATTGTAAATAATACACCGGATACTCAAGAAAAATTATTCATCATTAATTATACTCTGCAACTTTTGTTTTAAATTACCAAAGCTGTAACAGAATGAATTTCTAAAAAAATTTTGCAGAATTCATATTAGTTTTTCGAGAAATGAATAAGCGCATATATGTATAGTAGACACGATACAAATTTTGCATGCGAATCACTGATTTCGCTTAAATATCTGATAAAAGATAATATAGATTATAACATCACTTTAAACGAATTCAGCAATTATATTGTTTTGCACGTTAAACTCACTCTTATGAAATGTAAATAACTAAGATAGACCACCTTGACTTCTATAATATATGAGATAACAGCTATCGGATCTGCGTGCAGTATTGTATAATACAGTGAAGAACTAAAATATTCATCAGTTACGTTGTTGATTCAAATCTTCATTAATACATTAATTAGATTTTCCTCTAATTCGACAGAATGAAGATTGTTTTTGCTACCATCATATTCTTAGCGGTGATCCTCCATTCGATTGGTAAATATAATAATAAAATACATCCATGATTTTAAGTACATTTTTTAAGCAATAAGCAAATCACAATTTGGAGTATTAATCTGCGTTTTGTCCCGATCTTTATTTTCTTTGAAACTTTATTTTAATTTGTCGATCGGGAGTAAAAAATTAATCTGTAATTATTGCTAAACAATCCAGAATGTGTGTGTTATGAAAAATAGAATTCGTAAAGTATCCCTATTGAAATCGATTTTGTCTCATACGTTCACGTGAGTTAGGTACTTCTCTCACCGAAAGTGCAATATATGCCAAACGAGAAAAATATGGAGGAAGACAAAACTAAAATACTTACAAATATTCCGGAAGAGAATACACAAGAAAAATGTTTTCCTCGGTTTCTTGTTGCAGATCTGAGTTCACGTTTCGAGTGCTTACCTAATGGCGCCCTTATTCCCGGTGTTCCTCGTTCCGCATCTTCTTATTCTACAGACAGGCAGCAATCTCCTGAAAGGTCTAATCCTCCTGCCAGAGCTCATACTCCAAATTGCCTGGTCAGGCCTTCTCCTCCTGCCAAGCTCCCTCTTCGTTTGAAGATCAGGTCTCCTCCTGCCAGACGCCATTTTCAGGATTCCCCTGCCAGGACTTCTCCTTTGAACGACCTTTCTCTTCGTACCAGGTCTAGATCTCCTCCTGCCAGGCATTTTTCTTTGCCCTTATTTGGATTGGAACTTGAAGAACTTAGATGTGTACGGCTGATTCCCAAAACGAATCCGAACCGGCAATTCGAAATTCGAGGATACACTTTTCCTCGCGATAAACCAATTGAATTAAGAGGAAGAAGTAAATATCTGCCAATTCCAATCGAAGAACGTGCTGTATTGTCAACGTCTAATGGTGAGGTATTTGCAATATTCGAGAATGATAAATATCTTCGTGGAATATTTTCAACAAGAAATCTCACAGAAAGACGGGTGAAAATAAACATGGTCAGTGGCGTGATTGAAGATATGACTACAGAAGAAATAAAAAAGTGTCCCTTAAGCAGGTATCGTCCAAACTTAAACAATTTTAGAATGCTTGATCTAAACTCAATTTCGCATCATTAATTTTTTGTTTGTTAAACTATACGGTAGTCGCTAAATCAGGAAATGAATGAAAATGTTTTGAAATCGGGACATTACAGTGAATTTATTTTTTGAATCTCTTCTATCCCTTTTCCGGCTCCTCTGTCCACGTAAACTGTTTTCATAAATTATGCGAATAGGATATTCTTGGGATGGAAAGCGATTTTTATGCAATTTTAAAGGTTTAGAATTGTTGAAATTCAATGACTGTAAAAAATGCTTCTTGTTAGAAAAGTCATCTTTTTGTTGGAAAATTTTACTATTTGGATAAGATTTTAATTATTTTTTGGAAAATTCAACTATTTTGTGAAAAAGAAATCCTGTTTGGAGGAAAATTAAACTATTTTGATGAAATCCGTCTATTTTATTTGAATACTAAACTACTCTGGTAGAATATTCTAATACCTGGTTGAGAATGAACTTTCTCGTTGAAAATTCATAATTTCGGGTTGAAAATTTCACCTTTTTATTTGAAAATTCATCTTTTTGGCTTTATAAATTCTAAATTTTAGATGATATTTTTTTCTATGTCAACAGTCAAATCCTTTTTGTTTGAAAATTCAAGAAAGCTATCCTATTAATTATTATTAATGATAAACTGTAGATGTTTCATGGCCTATTTCACCAGTATAATCACATTGTCATTCATTCATAATTTTAGTTATAAATTTACCTACTTTAATAAAAATTCGTCATTTTTTGAGGAAAGTTAATCTTATTGCGTGACAGCTAATCTGTTTGGTTGAACATTCTACTATTTGAATAAAATACTAATTTTGTCGTTTAAAATTTAAAAATTAGTAAGAAATTCATTGTTTTCGGCGGAAAATTCTACTCACATAAAAAGTTTTCACATAAAAACAATACCTTCTCGTAATTATGAGAATGTAAAAATGTTCTCAAAAGTGGAATCTTTTTTTCCTAAATTTTTTAGTAATAATAGGTACTAATATAATTAGTTATGTCATCTCTATTTTTTTATATTCAATACGGCCAATGTTTTTTTGTTGTTGTTGTAATCTCGTAGCGTCTAAGATAATGACATAAAATCACATATATCTTATTTGTAATGGTTGTTCACTCAGATGGCAAGTCTTATCGAAATTTATATTATTATTTTAAGCAATTAATAAGCGGATATATAGTAAACACGATATAAGTTTTGCATGCAAACAACGGAGTTCGCTTAAATATATGTAAAAGATAATATAGATTGTAATATCAGTTTTAACGAATTTCGTTATTATATTTATTTATCGTGAAACTCACTCTAATGAAATGTAAATAACTAAGATGGACAGGCTTGACTTCTATAATATATGAGGTAACGACTATAGGATCTGCGTGTAGAATTATATAATACAGTGAAACACTAAAATATTAATTAGTTACATTGTTAATTCAAATCTTCATTAGTACATTAATTAGATTTTCCTCTGATTAGACAACATGAAGATTGTTTCTGCTACGATTTTATTCTTAGCGGTGGTCCTGTATTCGATTGGTAAATATAACAATAAAATACATCCATGATTTTAAGTACATTTTTTAAGCAATAAGCAAATCAGAATTTGCGAGATTTAATCTACGTGTTATCCCAATTTCTATTTTCTTCGAAACTTTATTTGAATTTGTCGATAGGGAGTAAGAAATTAATTTTATATTTCTCAAACTAAAATGAAGAACTTTGCCAAAAACAGTTGATCTGTTTATTGTTGCAGATCTCAGTTCAAATTTCGAATGCTTACCTGATGGCGCCCCTATTCCAAGCGTTCCTCGTTCCGGATCATCTAATTCTTCAGACAAGCTGAAATCTCCTGAAAGATATCATCCTCCTGCCAGACCTCATACTCCAGATTGTCTGGTCAGGTCTTCTCCTAATGCCGAGCTTCATCTTCGTTTGAGGACCAGGTCTCCTCCTGCCAGCCGTCATTTTCAGGATTCTCCTGTCAGGACTTCTCCTTTGAACGAGCTTTCTCATGGTACCAGGTCCAGGTCTCCTCCTGCCAATCATTCTTCTTTACGCATATTTGGATTTATACTTGAACAACTTAGATTTGTACGGCTTATTCCCAAAACGAATACGAACCGGCGATTCGAAATTCGAGGATACACTTTTCCTCGCGACAAACCGATTCAATTAAGAGGAAGATATGAACCACTGCCCATTCCAATTGAAGAAAAATTTGTGTTATCAACGTCCAATGGTGAGGTATTTGCAATAATAGAGAAGGATAAATATCTTCGTGGAATATATTCAACCAGAAATATCATAGAAAGACGGGTAAAAATAAACATGGACAGTGGCGTGATTGAAGATATGACTGCAGAAGAAATGAGAGAGAGTCCCTTAAGCAAGCGTCATCCAATCTTGAAGAATTTTAGATTACTAAATCTAAACTCTACTTTGAATCATTAAATTTTTCGTTGTTAAACTATAATATAATATTCTTTGTAATTCGAAGGAGGATCAAAATGTTACTGGTGACTAGTTACAATAAAAATTTAACGTATTATCGATCTTAAGACTTCAATCTTTTTTTTAATGCCCCAGTCTCTCTTTTTTGAAACAGGTAAGAAAGTCCGCGATGTACCATACACTAGGATTTTCTTTTACCTATGCTCTATACTATTGATTTATACTTAATTTTCAGGGATGCGGTTATGTGGTTCGCATAAACTAGAAAGAAACTTTAATCTTAGTATTTTGCAATATTTGTCAATATGTAAGCAAAAGTGATTAATGTTGATGTATAAATAATATTTGAAGAATTATTTGAAACTACTTTATATAAAATTAAAATAATTTAACTTCTAATTTAGAAGAGTGATAAACTCAAAAAGTAAGTAACTTCGGACACGTGGGGTAAATTCTGACACTCATAAATTCCCTACATTGATAGAATGAATAACGCAATACTGTTTAAGGAATCTTGAATCAGTTCAATTTAAAGTACCAATTTAGGACTGTCCGAATTTACCTTACATATCTAAAGTTACCCCGTGTGAGGGTAGTAAAACGAAATCACTGTTGATTGAAGACAACTTCTTTTTCTCTGAGTAATGTTTCAAAAATTTAATCCAAAATTTCGAAGGATAAAATTCATCTTGCCAATTCTTTAAACATATTTTATAGAAATTGGATCCCTTTTTCAGAGCTTTAAATACAAAACTACAGTAGCCACTATATCAATTTTTTATGTCAACAGCAAGTTTTGCTAAAAAGAAAAAGACTTAATAAATCGTGATAACAGTTTTGACGAACTCAAGTGAGTAATTACATTTTATTTCGTGAAACGGAGTCTTAATAAATATGAATACCTAGGAAATATAAACTTGACGCCTATGATCTGTAAGATAAAGACTACATGAAACACGTATTACATAATCTGATGAAACACTAGAATATTAATTAGTTACATTATCAATCGACTTCTCCAGTAATACAATTAGCAGATTTTCCTTAAATCAGAAAAGATGAGGATTCATTATACGTTCGTCTTACCATTGACAGTCATCCTTAATTCTATTGGTGAATATAATAATACAATGCATACATAATCTCAAGTTCATTTTTTCAAGCTATAGCCAAATCAGTGTTTTTTACGATTTGATCTACATTCTATCCCGAATGCTATTTTCGTTCCGACTTTATTTGAGTTTGTACAAAATGAGTACGGATTATATCCGAATTTACTTAGGAGGAAATCCGGACTGTGGGAGTTATGGTGAATATAATTCGACAAGTGTCCCTATTGATACGGAATCCAGCGAAACATGCTAGACTGGAAAACTCAAAGACATGCCTATTCAGTACCTAAACTTATTTTATCAATAAGAGTATATTATTTTAGTTACTTCGGTGCATCAGAACTTCTGCTGGAAAAGGATTTTATGATTTGATCAGGGAAGAAACGTGACAATTTTTTTTTTGGCACACGGAAAATGTAATTCTCCACTCCTTGTTGCAGATTTGGGTTTACAGTTCGATTGCTTACCTAATGGTGAACCTATTCCTGGTGTTCCTCGTTCTGGAACTTCTGATTCTCCTGCCAGACCTCATCATCCGGTAAGGTCTTCTCCTCCAGCTGAGCCTTTTCTTCGTGTCAGGACCAGGTCTCCTCCTGCCGTTCGCTCTTTTTTGTACATCGCTGGATTTGGATTAGAACAACTCAGATTTATTCGACTTATTCCCTACACGAATCCAGAACGGCAATTTGAAATTCGAAAATACACTTTTCCTCGCGATCAATCAATTTTTTTGAACGAAAAATATCAAGTCCCTGGGCCCATGCCAACCGAAGAAAAAGCTGTGTTATCAACGTCCAATGGAGACGTCTTTGCAATATACGAGAGTGATAACTCACTCCGTGGGATATATACAACAAGGCAAGCTGTGAGAAAACGAGTGAAAATAAACATGGACAGCGGCTTGATTCGTGATATGACCAAAAAAGAAATCAAGGAAACTCCCTTAGGAATTCGTCAATCAATCTTTAAGAATTTTAGAATAGTAAATGTAAACGATATTCCAAACCATTAATTTAAACACAAGAAAAAACTGATAATTCTAATAAAAGGTTGACGTACTATTGTTCTCAAGACTACAATTTTTTTCTCAATGCCCCAGTCTGTTTTTTGGCAACAGATGAAAAGATTTTTTTCCTTACGAAAATACTTTAGGAGATAAATGATTGTTAGAGAAAATTTTCTTAGCTGTCTTGCATCATTCTGAAGCCAATACAGTTTTCATCACGCCTGTCTATTCAACAGTGGTTATGGTTTTATCCTTCGAAAATGCCTTCAAAAAATCGATTATTCCATTTTTACGCCAATCGACGACATATACATGAAAAAGTTAAAGAGAAGAATTGTAGCTTTTTAAAAGACCCATAATTGTTCCCTCGTCCAGTTCTCGACAAGACTTAATATTTTGGTTTTATTACATTGTAATCATTTATGATGGAGGAATTATTAAAATTTTCCGAATTCAGACAACACAGTTGCTTAACGGATCTCCACTTTTTGGGATCCCCTGAAGTCGAAAATCAAGTTTTGGCGATGGCGTCTGTCTGCCCATCCGTCCGTAAAGACGATAACTCTCCAAAAAATGAACCAAACAAATCGAGCTTTGCCACAATTTTTTTAGGTCTTAAAAGACAGAACGAATTCGTTAACCAGAATTCTTTAACCAACGATTATGTTTTTATGCATCGAAAATGCTATGCGAAAATCAAATGTTTTATTTTTGCGCCAAAAGAAGACAGATACGTGAAAAAAGGATAAAAGTAGAAATGAAGCCTTTCAAGATATCTACATTTTCATTTTTAACGATTTTTCCGTAGGACTTGTTTATTTGGTTTTATACATCGAGAACGAATAAGCCGAAAATTCTATTTTAAAGAATTAGTTCAAGAATGTAAAAGGATTAAATTTATCTTCTTAATTATTTATCATACATTGTAGAATTTATATTCTTTTTTCAAAGCATTAAATGAGCGGTTATAGTAGACACTATATTTTACCATGCAAATACACGATTTCGCTTAAACGTAAAATATTCTAAAAATGGTTATATCAGTTTTAACGAAATTAGTAAGTACATTGTTTTTCTCAAAACTGACTCTAATGAAATGTAAATATCCGAGAAAGACAAACTTGATGCCTATAATCGATAAGATAACGACTATAGGATCTATGTATTATATAATATCATACAGCACTAAAAAATTTCTTAGGCACGTTTCTAATTTAATTCTTCATTGATACATTGATTAGCTATTCGACTAATTAGATAACATGAGGATTGTTTCTTTTACCATCTTATCTTTAGCAGTTATCTTCAATTCGATTGGTAAATATAATAAAAAAATACATCTATAATTTGTTGTAAATTTTTTCAAGCTACAATCAAATCAGTATTTACGCGATTTTATCTACGTCCTACTCCAATTTCTATTTTTTCACACTTTATTTGAATTTGTCCGAAATAAATACCAAATTAATCTAAAATTATTTCTGGAAAATCCAGAATGTGTGTGGTATGTCACTCAATAAAGAAAATAGATTTCATCCAAAATGTTGATTTCTCAAAACAAAAGGAAGAATTTTGCCAAAAACAATTATCCTCAATCCGAAAGAAGGTTAGGCACTTCTCTTTCCTGAAGAGTAAAAGACTCCAGAGGAGCAAAATATGCCGAAAGAAAATATTAAAATGTGTGAAAATATTCCGGAAGAGGATACACAAGGAAAATGTGTTTGTCTATTTCTTGTTGCAGATCTGAGTTCACATTTCGAGTGCTTACCTAATGGGGCCCCTATTCCTGGCGTTCCTCGTCCCGGATCTTCTTATTCTTCGGACAAGCATCAATCTCCTAAAAGGTCTCATCCTCCTGCCGAAACTCATTCTCCGGGTTGTCTGGTCAGGTCATCTTCTTCTGCCAAGGTTCCTCTTCGCGAGAGGACAAGGTCTCCTCCTGCCAATCATTCTTCTTTACGCGTATTTGGATTTACACTTGAACAACTTAGATTTTTACGGCTTATTCCCAAAACGAATCCGAACCGGCAATTCGAAATTCGAGGATACACTTTTCCTCGCGACAAACCAATTCAATTAAGAGGAAGATATGAACCACTGCCCATGCCAATCGAAGAACGAGCTGTATTATCAACATCCAATGGTGAGGTATTTGCAATTTTCGAGAACGATAAATATCTTCGTGGAATATATTCAACAAGAAATTTCCTAGAAAAGCGGGTGAAAATAAACATGGACAGTGGCGTGATTGAAGATATGACTGCAGGAGAAATAGAAGAGACTCCCTTGAGCAAGCGTCATCCAATCTTGAAGAATTTTAGATTACTAAATTTAAACCCTATTCCGCATCATTAATTTTTTTTGTTAAACTATAATATTCTTTGTAATCCGAAGAAGGATTAACATGTTACAGGTGACTAATTACAATTAAAAATTGATCATATTATCGATCTTAAGGCTTTAATCTTTCTTCAAAACCCCAGTCTCGTTTTTTGGAAACAGTTAAAAAAAGTAATTGTTCTTTTTTTACGATGAAATTTCAGGAGGGAAAAATTTCAGAGGGTAAATTCGTTTTTGTTTTATTGAATTGAACCGTTTTTTATTTAAAATTAAAATCTTATTTTGTTAAAATATCCAATATATTACATTTGTTGTTGAGAATTTATCATTTTGGTTAAAAATCTATCTGCTTGGTTCAAAGTTGAACTACTATGTGTAAAATTAATTTTAGTCGTTGAAGATTCGTCATTTTAGTTCAAAATTTACCTACTTTCATAAAAATGGTTTATTTTTTGCGGAAAGTTAATCTTGTTGGTTGAAACTTTATCTTTTTGGTTAAAAATTCTATTTGGATAAAGTTGTAATTTTGTTCTTAAAAATTCAACAATTTTGTGAAAAATGTATCGTTTTCCGTGGAAAATTCTACTACAATATAGAATAACCTTGTTCCAAAAATTAATCTTACAGGTATAAGGAATTGCGTCGTAATTCAAACGTAGGGATTGTGAAGAAAGTAATCTCGTATCTCCGCAGCTTGGTGGGTAAGAGCATAAAACCAGAAATCTGAAAGCCCTGACGACGTAGACGATTTAGACAAAGTAACTGCTTATGCGCATCACCCTACTGCCTTCCTTCCCAATCATGATCTGAACAACATTGAATACAAATTATCCTGTAACCGTCCAACCAGCTAAACTAAAGATCTACGATTGGGATAATCTGATTCTACAAGGGAATGTCAACTCTAAGGTAAACGGGCTTGTTGCTATCATAACGGAGGCCCTTGACAAGTTCGCGTTACTCTTCATCCCAAGATCACACAAAGAAGCTACACCATGGCTAACTGCAGAAATTAGATATTTAATGAGGGCCCGTGACTCAAAACGTAGGCTACCTAACAGAACTGAAAATCCCCTTATTCAAAAAGAATCCCGTTAACATCATAAGCTAGTACAAACAAAAATT
>CAKNWW010348801.1:10272-27536 GCA_932074435.1 Andricus kollari | reverse complement strand
TTAACGCAAAAATTTCCAGTCTTGTAAGAAGGAATATAATATTATCATCGGAGTTGGTAACGATCGATCATGTGTAGATATCTTTCACTACCGTGAAACTGGAAATCAACAATATCGATGTTGACTTTCTAAAATTTTGATATTTTCGTCAGGTCATTCAATAGATTAGGGATTCCCCCATCATTGGAAAAAATAGATATTCAAATATATGTAATATTAGTAGAAAATTACAGAATTTCATAAAACAAAATATGTTAGTTTCAGACAGATGTTGATAACTGAAAGGTTAACTTTAATAGCACGTTATTCGTAAGATACATTTTTTTTATCTATAGTATAAAAAAAAGTTGTCCTTAATTTATATTTCAGAATGATATATCTAACGGCCAATATATTTTGACACCTTGATCTAGACATATGTGCCTATGTCGCATCCCGGAGCTAAGGATATGGTAAAAGACAGATAAATATTGATGAATACACACTTACCGTCGGAGGTTAATTGTATCCATAACTTTAATTAAATTATTCTTAACATCATTGAAATTAATGAGTTTTCAAGGTAGCCATTTATTTAACGTTACATCAAGTCAAGTTTTCCTTAATCAGGTCTGTCATGTGTAAAAAGACTCAATTTATGGTAAATAATTTAAGTTTATCATTCTGACAATACGATTAACATTGATGATAACGGCTTTGTTCTTCGGCCTGGTTTCAGCTAGTGACCACGTTCATTGTCTCTCGATATTGGAACGCTACCGAATTTGCATATTTTACCCTTCACATTATACGCAAGCCGAGGATCGCGCGCGTCCACGTGATTGAAAGTCTGAAAATCGTAACCACCGAGCGTCATTCGAGATTCAGTGATCGCACGACAGTTGATATAAAGCGATTGAAAGCCTATCACAATTTTATCAATAAATTTGCATTCCACATAAAATGTGTGTATATTTCAGTTATTTTTCTCATTCACCGAAATACAATTTTCAATTATCACTGTCGCAAGTGTTTTGCAATTGTAAACAACGATATTTTTTTTCTGTATGGGTTTGTCACGGCATAAATCATCAGTCACGTACATATTTTTGTAATGCAATCAAGTGATCTGATAATAGCAGTATGCTTAATTTGACACTTTGGGCAAAGCCTGATTTTTACCCACCGTGCACGGACTGGGTTACCGACAAGTGCATGATGGGGGATTTATAGCTGAAGGTGTGATTCAAAACACCAGAACCCCAGTAGAAGTACATAAATAAATTTCCTGAGGTACCGGCTCAGGGATAGAACTCCGGACCTCTAACCTGAAGTCCGAGAGCCTAACCGCCTGAGCCAATGAGGTTCTTATTATTATTTATATTTATATTTTTTTAACTCCTTTTCGGATGAACTTAGTTTTTCATCGTCAGCCACGGACTAAGTCAAGTGCCTGATGAGATGAAGATGTTATGAATGACTTTAAAGCGATGTTTGAAATCTCTTGCGACGATGTTGTAGTAGGAACAACATTAGAAGCATGGTGTAGTTTGGAGTGCGTCTTTGACTGTTTTTGTCCTTACATAGAGGTTTAAAAAATCCGCTTTCTGAGCTACTGCTAGTCCCTACTGACTCCCAGATGTTCAAGATGTTCAGTGAATTTTGCCTACACATTGCCTGTAGCCTTAATCACAATAGGACGAATAGATGCAAATTTCACATTCCACCATATTGTGCTTACTTCATTTCTTAGCTCACTGTATTTATGGATCTTAGTTGTATAAGTTACTTGCAAATTCCAGTTAAGTAGACAAATAATGTCGATAATGTAGACTCTTCCGCCTCTGCCCAATATAAGATGTAATCTTCGTTGTCTAAACCGGTCACTGGAATGTATCTATAGAAAGGCATCCATTCTGTTAAGAGTCTGAGGTTGGAGGAAGTTGTTGATATGTATGACCGTCCGCGAAGAAAGGGACCTAATGCGGAAAAAATGGATTTTCATTTTCTTACGCCAATCTATAGCTTCTGAGTTACTCTTTCATTTCCAATAATCCTAAATTTTTCAAGTTAATTACTTTTCTTGTTATTAAACTGCAAGCATAGGCATGATAAGCGTACGCGGAGACCGAATGAGAGACCTACGAAAGCCAGCCCCACCACTTACGACACTACTGTACGCGACGTGTCCGTGAGCTCCACTGGCTCTTATTTAAAAGTGTAGTGGTAAGTGGAGGGGGTGCTTTTCGTAGACGCATCCCCACTACTCAATTGCTGGCTTTCGGACTCAGCTGCGATCGCCCGTCCTGTAAAATTTAGCTTTGACGCATTAGGTCCCTTTCTTCGCGGACGGTCACATATAATGCCCGCTACATCATTATGTCTGTGCGTGTATTCTTTCTGAGACATTACGCGACAACCATCAATAATGTGCTCGATGGATTCGTTGGTATCTCCAGATTTATCGGCACCGCTCAAACACGTTTTGACGTAACACGTGCTTGTGATAATTTCTGGGGCTCACAACCCTGTCCTAAATCAAAATGACACATCCTTCCGTTTCTGGAAACAGGACGCCATTTTTTAGGCTTTGCTATCCATTTCATGTTGATCTAACGTTTTGGGTTGCTCGTCGTTGATGATTCTTTATCTCCATTGCGTTTATAATTTCTCTATGGTTTCTGCCCTGATACCAAAGGCCTCTTCTGAAGACAAATTCAAGGGCGTGTAATCAATATCCGTTTTACACATGGTATTGTAAATCGCAACATTATGATTATTGTACAGCAGGGTAAGGCAATAACTGCCCATAGCACTACGGTAACACCTATTGTATGATACCCCAGATATTAACCATCTCCCATAAGTTCAGTCTTCACTATAAAGGCATACACTGATTTTCAGGAGATGTCATTAAAGTCTTATGGAGCTGTTTCATCGCCAAAAACACACTATTAACAACAAGGGTTGTCTCCAATCCTTATGTTGGTCAAGTATTTCTCTCGGCAGTGCCCAGTAAGCACTCCTCTACGACATTAATCTGCCTTCTTTCCATGTTCAAGAGTTTATTAGTCCTCATAGTACATATACCAGATATTAAATTCTTAGAATGCACCATTTTTTTTGGTTGCCTTCGAATATCGGCTCCTTTTGCAAATCTGTACCAAATACCGCAGCGGGGTTCCGGGCCAATCACGGGCTATGAAGCTACCATTTTAGCCAGTGCATCTGGTTCCTCATTACCTTCAATATATTCATGGCCGGGAACCCAGATCATACTGACCCACTTTTACAGGCAACCTTACAAAAATCTTGAAGGCAACTCAAGACTAGTCTAGAAGTAAACTTTTCAGTGCTGCTTGACTGTCAGAACAAATGCAAATGTGAAGGCCTTTATAAGCCCGCTTTTAAATTTCCTCCAGGCAAGCTCTAACAGATATTATTTCGGCCTGGAAACCCGTAGGGAACGTACCCAGTCATGTTCTGTCGTACAAGTTAAAAATACACTTATGTCTCTTCAGCTTCGAACGTAGAGAATCAACTAACAAGATTTTGTCTCGAAAAATTATTACGGAATTTATTTTTTTGACATGTTTCAACATCATTCATACTGAGTCATTCTGAGTTGTATTGTCATACCTGGTGTTAAAGGCCAGATAAGACTGTTGAGTGACTTGCGGTTTCATCCTGCATAGAATTACAATTTTTAGCCCCAAAAAACTTGTTATTTAATAAAATCTATTTGTTTTTTAGAATTCGCGTTTGCGTAGATAGATGCAGCTTTCTTTTTCGAATCAATTGATTTGACAATCTCATTTTCGTCAAAAATGTGACAGGTGCGTTCTTTTAACTTGCACGGAAGTGTTGTTATCTCAGCCCTAGGCTACTTCCCATAGATTTCAGCCCCTGTTCCTAAGGAGTCTTTGGAGCCGTCTGTGTACCAAGCGAGACCTTCTGGTGAAAATAATTCTTCCCTTCTCCCTTCATGATGCCATTCTTCTCTTTTAGGAAATATGACCTTGATGATCATGTAAATCTGTCACCTCAGCATCACTAAGGTGGCTCCTACTAGGATTATATGGAATTCAGCTGCTGCAATCATGCTTACTGAAAGGTGCTGTTGGTGCTGTTTTTCTAACAACAGTGATCATCAAGCAGAAAACCTTTTGAAGGCTTCCCAGTTATTTAATAGTACTGATTAGTTCAGGCCTTGTCACCATTTGCAGGGTCTCGTAACATTATTAGAAACTTTAGTTTTTCAAGATTAATATCTGTAATCTTGAATGCCGAGTAATCACGTGTGATCTTTAGGAATCTTATGTATGTAATCCATGGTAATCTTGTATAATCCCATATGTAATCTTGTGCTATAACTATAGTTATCTTTTGAAATCACACGTAATATATGTAATCTTGTGTAAGCTCTTGTAATCTTTGGTATATTAATAGATACATTTTTCAAATCTTTTTAAATCCCTATTAAATACGAGGTCAAATGTGTTTTGCTCTATATATGCACTCCCCAAATGCCAATCAATATAAAAGGGCTCAGAACCAAAATTTCACTCATTTGATTACAGTGCCTTTACATAAGCTATCTAATTAGCAGATTTTTATGAAATTCTGTACATTTTTTCTAGACGCAGCATATAAATTTTGTTTCAAGGTTCAATAAGGATGATGAAAAATCTCTGCACATCTTATGCCAGTGCCTGACATTAGCTAGGCCGGGGGGGGGGGGGGGCGATATTCGCTTTTGCATTAGAGGCGCGTGTCAGTTTTGTGAAGAGCGGCGACTCGTGAAACATTGGCGCCACCTCTGCGATCCCCAGTCTGCGCGTTGTCGAATATTATTTTGCATATAAGAACTCGTGACATGTCATAAATTTATCGTCTATTTGTCGTCTTTTATTCAGTTACGGATAAAGGTGTTATAGAAACGGGGGGGGGGCGGGGTGTCGATGTATAGCTCCGAACTGTCGATCAGGGTTCGACTAAACCCGCTCAAACGGAGTAAGACAAGTGCTTTTTTTCTTTCCAAAGAATGAGGTTCAACGCTGGCAAAAAGCAACTAACCAAAAAACCAACTAACTAAAACAACTAACTAAATAACTAATCACTTTTTAAAGCATCAGATAATTTGGAAAAGGGAAGTTTTAGCTCCTGATGAAACGGTTATGGTGATAATCGAATGGTTCTGACGGTTTCATGCCTACATTGACTTTTAAATTTGGATATACTCTTCTTGTTGCCGAACTTTTAAATAATTGTGATATTGTGTAAGATTATAGTTTTAATGGTTTTTGGCATTTAAAAAATATTTTAAGACCCTGCCTATTTTTAAGGAAAATGTAAACGTAAGATTAATGGCAGTTTTGAGTTATTGCTGATTTTCGACATTTATGTACAAGTACATTAATTTATTAATAAATTCAAGTATTAAAGTAAATTATAATGGTAAAATAATGATTTCCTTGCAGTCAGAGAGGTACAAGAAACCGAAATTGAAACCAGGCGTTTTGCTATCTCAATTTCAAAACTGCCCTGAGCATTGTTCGAAGGCAGCTAAGAACCCATCGCGAAGAAGAAAGTTGCGAAATTTTGTAACATGTAGTTTTGCTTAATTGTATATAATAAAGTATTATGTTCTGTCTGCATAATAATTGCTATAGTTTTATCGTAGTATATTTGAAAATAATTTAAATAATTATATTTAGTCAAATAAATTAGCCTCGTATTTATTACTCCTATATACCCTCCTACTGTCTTTACTCCATATTTAATTTATATTTCCATCTTTTTATTCAATTCTTACATAAATAAAAAACTAAATGTACAGTGAAGTTAATAGCTTTAATAGTGATAATCTTTAAAGCCGTTTAACGATCAATACAATATACTGAATATCAAAAATTACGATTTTCATAATTTCTTGTATATGTTTATTATAATGTAATAATACATTAAGATCATTCAAGTTATTAAAAATGGAAAGACTATTTTTTATATTATCATTTCAGAACATTTAGTTTATTTTTTAAACGTTAGAGATGTAATCTTTATATTTTAACATTTTACCCTAATTGAAAAATAAAAACCTCACAAACCGACGTTTCCAGTGTATGTAAGGTCTATTTTTTAATCCTAGATATTTTTGATTTCTAGAATCAGTTTATCCTTGCCTAATTCAAGCTCATTTTTTTTAAATTATCCACAAACGTCCAAAATACTACGAGAACTGCGAAAAATACTAAATCTCCCATGATTCTAATCAGCTTTCATTTAAATGTAGGGTGTCACAAAACTTCACAAAACTGACACAGAGCATTTGCATTGCGAGTCACCCCCCTGGCTGGGCTCAGGCAGCAAACCCTTGGAGTCCATTTCATGGAACTTGAGGAAATTATAATGCGATCAGTGGTTAGCATACTGGGCTTCACCAATAGGTCTGGGGTCAACTACTTAGAGTGAATAGTTAAGGGTGTGGCACAATAGGCTGTATAGCTTGAGTGCCAGTGGGGCTCCATCGGGTCTCCAGGCCTGCACATAAACTAAACTAGACTAAACTATGGGTCCCCAAAGGAAACCCCATAGGTGATAAATTTGAATTTTATGTAATATTGCAGTTTATTGACGTTTTTTTACAGTTTTTTTTTTAATTCACAGAATTCGAGCAATTCACGGTATTCAAGGAATTCACGGGATTTTAGGAATTCGCGAAATTCACGAAATTCATTAAATTCACGGAATTCAAGCAATTCAAGAAACTCACGGAATTCGAGGACCTTACGGAATTCATGGAATTCACACAGTTCAAGGAATTCAAGGAATTTATAGAATTCACGGAATTCATGGAATTCACGGAATTTAAGGAATGCGCAGAATTTAAGGAATTCGCAGAATTCATGGGATTCGCGGAATTCATGGAATTCAAGCAATTCATGAAATTCAAGCAATTCACGGAATTCAAGAAATTCACGAATTTCAAGGACTTCCAGGAATTCACGGAATTCAAGGAATTTACGGAATTCAAGGAATTCACCGAATTCAAGGAATTTAAGGAATTCATGGAATTCAAGCAATTCACGGAATTCAAGCAATTCACGGAATTCAAGGAATTCACGGAATAAAAGGAATTCACGGAATTCGCGGAATTCAAGGAATTCAAGGAATTCAAGGAATTCAAGGAATTCAAGGAATTCACGGAATTCAAGGAATTCAAGGAATTCAAGGAATTCACGGAATTCAAGGAATTCACGGAATTCAAGGAATTCACGGAATTCAAGGAATTCACGGAATTTAAGGAATTCACGGAATTCATGGAATTCACGGAATTCACGGAATTCCGTGTTTTAGCACGCATATTTACACGGCAAACAACAGGTTATTTTTAAATATTTTGAATTCACGGAATTCAAGGAATTCACGGAATTTAAGAAATTCACGGAACTCAAGGAATTCACAGAATTAATTCCACGAATTCCTTAAATTCCGCGAATTCCTTAAAGTCCCCGAATTCCGTGAATTTCTTTATTCCTGGAATTTCGTAAACTTCTTCAATTTCGTGAATTCCTTGAAATAGCAAATTCCTGAATTTCCTTAAATTCCTTGAATTCAAGGAATTCGCGGAATTCGCGAAATTCACATAATTCAAGAAATCTAAGGAATTCAAGGAATTTGCTATTTCAAGGCATTTAAGGAATTCGTGGATTTCGCGGAATTCAAATAAAGCAGGAAATTCAAAGAATTCCAGAAATTTACAGAATTCGCGGAATTAGGGGAATTCAAATAATTCAAGCGATTCACGGGATTCGAGGAATTTAAAGAATTCGAAGAATTCATGAAATTCAAGGAATTCAATGAATTCCGTGAATTCCTTGAATTCCGTCAATTCTTTGAATTCCTTGAATTCTGTGATTTCCTTGAATTCTGAGAATTCCTTGAATTCTATGAATTCCTTGAATTCTTTGAATTCCTTGAATTATGTGAATTC
Organism: Andricus kollari; assembly: GCA_932074435.1. Lineage (NCBI taxonomy): Eukaryota > Metazoa > Arthropoda > Insecta > Hymenoptera > Cynipidae > Andricus > Andricus kollari. Next base: position 19,564 of record CAKNWW010348801.1, on the reverse strand, counting down.
CTTGAATTCTGTGAATTCCTTGAATTCCTTGAATTCTGTGAATTCCTTGAATTCTGTGAATTCCTTTAATTCTGTGAATTCCTTGAATTCCGTGTATTCCTTGAATTCCTTGAATTCCGTGAATTCCATGAATTCCTTGAAACCCTTGAATTTCTTGAATGCCGTCAATTACTTGAATTCCGTGAATTCAAAATATTTAAAAATAATCTATTATACCGGAGAGTAATAATTACTAAACCTATATGGTGTTTGCCGGGTAAATATGCGTGCTAAAACGAGGGGCCAACTCAAATAACACAGTGGTTCTTTTAGACGACCAACGCAAGAGTGGTCGTTATAGACGATCACTCCAAGAGAGGTGTTTTTAACATGCAGGTATCGATATATAGTGGACAGAACACTGATATTTTTCATTTTTTGTTATAAAGAAATATGTGTAAAATAAATGAAAAATATTATTGTCTTTTCCACTATATATAAACTATATATAACTTTTTCGCATGGGAGGGAACTTGATGCAGGCGTACTACCATTTTTTATTAATTCCAATATAATTTTGGCTAAACACAAATAGAGTAAACCTTAGATATCGAACTGCGTGCTCTATATTTTGCTTCTACATAATCACTTATATTATTCTGTTGTTTTCTCTTTATATAGAATTTTTCAATCTTTTATTATTTTGAAAGGGTTGTACAAACTAGAGACAAAATTTTACTCAAATAATTTAAGATTCTCCTATTTATTGTATCTTAAATATTTCACATATAAGATGTATTATAATTATCTACAAAAATAATTATTATATTCTTAAAATAGTTTATTATCAACGGGGATTTCCTTCTTACCTGACTTTCTCTAATAGAGTTGCTGATTTGAATTACCAGCTGATGAGTCTGCTCCAGGTCCAGCAGAAATTGCGCGAGGGGCTTTAAATGTTTACTATTTATATACTACAAGAAAAAATGTATTGCATGATGATTACAATTTTACTTCTACTATTTAATTGCCAGAAAAGGGAGGCTGAGCATTTGCCCGCGTATCAGGCTACGTATTAATCTGCTATCGGAGGTGTATTTCTTGCTCGGTTGGCCCAGATTGTAATTGTATAATTATGCCGCGAATTTGACTTAGCGCCAACGTGACTTGCCGGGGCTTGATATGATCCGGACCCGATTAGTTGGATTTTTGCAACTCGCCTAAGACTGGTACTTAGCATGTATTCTGATCATCAGATGACGCTGGGGATGGTGAAGGTGATTCTACTTCAGTAAAATCAGTCATTTTTCGTGCAAGTAATTTCATAGCCCCAGTTTGTAAACCTTTCCAACCCTCAGCTATCTTTATTTTTCAACTCGCCTTCGACTGGTACATTGAATGAATTCTGATCATCAGATGGCAATAACGATGGTAAAGGTGGTTCTGCTTCGGTAAAGTTAGACTTTTTTCTCCAAATTAATTCTTATCCCTATTTGTAAACCTTTTCTATCCTAAGGTATCCTTTGTTTTCATTAGCCTGAGACTGGTACATTGTATGAATTCTGCTTATCAGATGACGAAGGCGATGATGGTGATTTCGCTTTAGTAGAATCAAGTCTTTTTTTCTTCAAGTAATTTTTTACCCCCTATTTGTAAACCTTTCCCACTCTCAGATATATTTTGTGTCAGCTCGCCTAAGACTGGTAGGTTGAATGTATTCTGATCATCACATGGCATTGGCGATTGTGATGGTGATTCTGCTTCAGTAGAATCAGTGTTTCACAATTGACATTTTCAAAATAAGAACAGAAATGTTATAACTATATTACTTAACATTTATCTTTAAAAAGCTGTTCACTTCAAGAATAATGTCCACTTATACTTGAAGAATAATTATTCGTTAAAATAAGTTCCTAGAAAATGTTATCAAACAAGTTATACTAAAAAATGCAATTTTGAACGTGAATAATATTTGAATAAGCGAATAAGTGAATAATATTTGTACGTGAATATATATGAATAATATAATAAGGCTTTTCCAAATCTTCTTAAAGGAGGTACAGTTTGAGTTCGATTCCATTCCACCAGAGGCTTGGTAGAAATAGATAGAAAAATGTCCATTGGTACCGGCACAGGGATCGAACCCCAGGCCTCCTGCGCGGAAGCCTGAGGGGCTATCGCCTGAGAAGCCGAAGCTCGTTAAACAATATGTAAGCGTTTTTAAATGAAAAATGGTGTACGAAATTACTTTTAAATATACTATGAACATAGTATTTTTATATAATTTAGGAAAATGAAAGACCTTTTTCTCATTTTTCAATTGCTTATTAACTTTTATTAAGTGTAATGTTATGGAAGGTTAGGATACATCCTTACATTGAGAAAATGTATTAAGGGGCCATTCATTAATTACATAAGGGTCCCAAGGGGGAGAGGGGTACAAATCTCTACATGACCTAACCTGCGGGGAGGAATTCACACGGTGTTAATAAATTATTTTTTTCCTGTGTTCAATGCACTGCCGCATATATCAGATGTAGAAAAATATCATTATTTTAATTCTAGATAAAAAAGGAACAAGTTTTCCATTAATATCTGTCACAGAAAGGGATCTTAAAACCTCAGAGGGTTCGTACTCTTCTGAAAATGATATATCGCATATAAGAAAGGTGCAGATAGAGTTGTATTTCGACATTCAGAATGAGGAGATTTCCCGTGAGGACCTAGTGAAAGGGGTAAGTTGAGGAGTTTTGCGCGTCCACACTCAATATGAGCCGTATTCCTGGCTGTGCTTTCACTGGTACAATCTCGCGGTATTCGATATTCTACAGAGTGCAGCGAGACCCATTCAAGCCATTCTTAGAATGAGCGCATTGGTTTTAGCTGTGGGGAGAGAGATATTCCTAACATTCAGAGAAACGATGAGCTTTATGGCAACTTTGGTAGTGAAAGCTTCATGCTCCTATTTCTTCTCCTTTTGCTCTCCTTCCCTCTGTGCTTTCATTCTTCGACGATACCACCTAATTTTACTGCACCCTCGTTTAAAGCAATGGCTTCAATCAGTTGATTGCAGGAATGTTAAAGCCTAGGCTATCGTCTGAAGCATATCTCGACTTCAGTGATAACTTTCGCCTATTTCCGGCTGCTCATGGGTCCTCAGGTAATTAGCTAGCTACTTAAGATAATAATAAACGAACTTTGGAATTTAAAAATGGGTTGAATCCGCCTATTGTGTGAGAGAAGAGGAAAGTAGGCTTGACTGAATAGTAAGAATTGGAAACCCGCAATACGTCTTGAGGATCTATAATATCGAGTAGTGTACAACTTACAGAACAAATTCCTTTCATACATTATTGCTACACGGAGAAAATTTGTTTATTAAAATGTACCCAATTAGCTGGTAAATGGAGGACATTACTGCATTCAGATAAAGTATACAATTATTTGAGGATTTAATACAAAACAGAACTATAAATAATACAAAAGAGTTATGTAAAATCTCAAGTCCAAAAGTGAAAATTCTGATATGTAATAATTGATATAAGGGTTGTATTATGTTCATACCAGTATATTATAAAATAACGTAAAGTGTTGTAAATTTGTATCAAATGAATGATATAAAGTTTACTTTTGTGTGATATTAACAATTCAATTAAAAGCTAGTATAGATTGCAGAATTTTTAAAGAGATTTTCACTTTTATTAGGAGAGGAATTGCACAACAGTAAGGTAAAATGAGAGTCGCTAGGGACGTCAACATTTTCAGGGCTGAAGTTTAAAGCAAAGTCCCACGTAGACACTTTAACATTTTTAACTTTCGGTTTATATGGTAGAATTTGAGAAAATATTTAAATATATAGACTATTCTTCTCTCTCAGTAAATAATACTTATTAAGTCACTAAATAAAAGTAGAATGTATTTAAAAATTGTTGTATAAAGATGCGGGAGATGAAAAAACATCGGACTGCACTGGACAACTGACTTCGAACTTCGAGGCGGGAGATCCTCGAAGACTTATGTTTGAAAACAAGTTTGAATTTATAACGAAAAAATATGAATTTTCTACATAAATAATTGAATTTATCATAAAAGAGAAATTTTTTCTAACAATATAAGGGAAATTGTCAAATTTTAGGCAAACTTGAAGTCCTACTAATATAACATGAACTTAGAAACTCGTACTGATTTCTTTTTTAAATTTAATAAATAGTTATTATCATCCTCTACAAAATGGCAATTTCTTTTCTTTTATTTGCGTTCCGATTTACTTTAATTTAAAAAAAGAACACCCCAAACGTCATTAACGTACGGTGTCCCAACCTCACTTTGCACAAGGATAAACTGTTTTCCTCCTTTTTTCAGACAGTAACCTGAAAAACGCTTAACGTATCAAGTTTGTAAGCCTTAGATGAACATAAATTAAATTTATGCACATTTCTTAAGTCAAATAAGTAATATTGTAAAAACCTTAAAGTCTGTCGCTCGATTTTTGTCATTTCAGAAATTATTACCGTACGTCCTTTTATCTAGTAAAATATTGTAGTTACAATTGAGTAATCAATGCAGAAATATTTAGCGTATCGTTTAATACAAGATTCTATAAAATTGAGTTGAAAATATCAATTATTTTTTTGTAATTCCGATATTAAAACTGAAAAGTGAATTTTGACAACAAAAACATCATTACCGTACGTGAGTTAAAAACCAGTTTCGGAGTGAACAAAAATGATAAAAAACATTCCGTTACTTGCTCAGTGGTGTTTTCTTTCAGAACTAGGTGACTTTTTATGATTAAAATCTGTTATTTTTTTCTAAATATGAAAAAGGCTAAACTTCATCAATTTTCTCGCATCATTCCCGTACGGCACAATAGAGGAGTGTACGACTGCTTATATTCGCGTGCATATAATTGAGCTAAATAAGTTAATTATAAAAAAAGAGATGCGTTACAAATTATATTACAGCACAGGTAGGTAGATTTGTGATTAATAATATACTGTATACTTTATGTAATTTTTACTCACAATTATGACCAATTAATGAATTTTGTAGGTTTCAAATTTTATATGTAGCTAGTCTCAACCGTTTCAATAAAAAGTAGAACTTCTCTTGAAATTAAAAAAAATAATACACTACAATAGTTAAATATTTCGTTTTTCCTAAATGCGATGCGTTACAGTATTCGCTTTTGAACTTTTTAAAAGCTCTTGCTCCCTTCATCAAACTCCCAACCTCAAATCCACTTTCCGTATTTCGTGTAAGAATTTCATTATTATTTCTTATTTTCAAAACTGCCCCGTTTGGATTTTAAATTTTTAGATGTGATATGATCTATTTCCGTTTTGAAATATTTCATTTCTGATAATAATGTGATTGCCACTGTAGGTGCTAAAATTTGCCTACAATTTGACAATCACCCATAAGTGAACTTTTAACTTGAAAAGATCAATTTTCTCGTAAAAATAAAGTAGCTACCTTTTTCGTTATACAAATTATTTTCTACAAACAAAAAAACATATTTTCTATAAAATTTGTTCAATTTTCAACAAAAGCAATGAACTTTCAACTAAAATAATGCATCTTCAAATAAAAACAAAAACAAACATTTCACCAATTAGGTAAATTTTCAACCAAAAAGATTAATTTTCTATAAAAAAAAAGACAAATTTTCAACCAAAAACATACAATTTAAACAAAGAATGGAGTAGTTTAATTTTCAGTTAGAGAAATAAGTTTCTGATCAAATGAAATAAATTTTCAACCGAAATTCGAAAAATGGAGTATACTTAAATTTGTAGTTGAAAAAAATCATTTTTATTTAAAAAAATTAATTTTCAATATAAAAAATAATTTTCAAATGTAGAAATGAAAACTTCGACCAAGAAGATTAATTTTCTACCAAAAAAGAATAATTTTTAAGAAATTACATGAATTTCCCATCAACATTTTTTGTTTTTAATGGAATTTTCAACCCAATAGTTGCCTCTTCAACCAGAAAGTTTGATTTTCTACCAGAAAAAAAAAATAGATTTTCACCTAAATCTATGAATTTTCAACTAAAAAACATGCATTTTTAACAAAGTATAGAATAGTTTAATTTTGAGTTAGAGAAATAAGTTTTTAAGCGAATAAAATGAATTTTCAACTGGAAAAAACTATGTATGTATATTTATTTGTTCAAGGTTTAAAATTCATACAAAGAAGATCCGTGCAAGGATACATGACTTGAAAATTATTGTCAATGTTATAAAATATTTTGTTGCTCGGCTAATAACATTATAAAACAGACGAAAATCTAAATTTTACACGTGAATGCGTCCCATTAGAAGAGAGCGCAACTTTAGTACATTAATGATAAAATAAACTACTTTCTTCACTATCATAGCCTGTCCCGATGCCAGCAGATCCAGCCACACATCTCTAGGAATTCTATTTAACAAATTGGTAGCAAGAAATTTACTCCTTAAATCTGCGTAAGCAGGGCAGACTATTAGGATGTGAAAGGCATCTGCCAGTAGCTGCATATTACAACATGAGCACATAATATTCGGGTTTAAAATATATCTTGGTGAATTGTAGATTATTCTATAAGGATATGTACTAAAAAATCTAGTCTGAGCATATATACGTAATATTGGTAAAGGGAGTCTCAGATTTAAATACGGTTGATTCCCATGCTCCAGTGATAAATGCGGGTAGATCCGCAGGTAGCGGGACTCTATAGTTCTTTCTCTATCGGTTTTTCTCAGTGAGTTTATGTAGGAATGAAGGATACGGTCCCTGTTCTGCCTAAGGCTTTCCAGGTCCAGGTGTTCCCACATGCCCTCCAAGCCGCATTCCGCAAAAAACTGCTTGATTTGAAGCGACCAGTTGTATTTGGGGCAAGATGATGGGTTCGATGCTAATTGTGTTAATCTTTGGAAGCAAATCTTAGGCAATCTGTCATTCGGCATAGCGAGGATTCTCTCTAATAAGGAAAGAGCTGCCTTGCAAATTAAGTAGGATTATGGTACCTTTCCTATTTCAGTTCTCACAGCGTAACTTGGAGCGCATGTTGGGAGCCCCATGACTTTTTTTATAAAACTTTAATTGGGCCTTCTGCAGTACGGGACAGTATCGTAAACCCTATAATTCCGAGCTGTATAGTAATGTGCTAAGTGCCATACTGCGGAAAAGTGTGTCTTTCGTATACCACGAGTCGGATTTAGAGGCTGATAAAATGGAGAAAACTGCCCCCATCGCTGAATTACATGAGTTTAGGGCTTCGCCTGCTGCCATTGCAAAAAGTCCCGAATTGGTAAAAGGAATTCCCAGGTATTTAAACCCCTTCACAACTTCGATAGTCTTTCCTGCGTATTTAAAATCGGGGTTGTTTCTTCGTCTTCCCTTTTGGAAAATCATAATTTTCGTTTTTTCTTCATTTACAACAAGACTGTTTTCAGTACAATAGGCATATAAAAAACTAAGGATTCGTTGTAAGCCAACTAGAGAGTCTGCCAGAATCACTAAATCATCTGCATATGCCAGTAGTAAAACTTCACACAGTGAGTTGATGGAAACCCCTCTTACTCCGTTCTCCTTGCAGGACGCCCTGCGTAATGTCTACCGGGTCAGATGGCGCTTGCGGCGTGCGGACAAATATGGTAGATTTTTCATCTAGATTTTTTAGTAGTATTACAAATTTCGCACTAACCCCTAAAGGGAATGGCTTATGCCATAATTTCGCATGCTTAATAGAGGGAAAGGACTTTTTAAAGTCGACAAAAACAGCAAAAAGTTTTCCTCCTGGGCGTCTCAAGTGAATCTGTATGATTGCATTTAAAGTGAAGGTGTTATCGATACATCCTCTCCCCTCTCTAAAACCTGCTTGCCATTCAGGGATCGTATTCGTTAACGTAGCCCATTTTTTTAAACGCTCAGCTGGGAAATTATGTGAATATCTTTACCACAGAGTTCATAAGCGCAATACACCTGTAATTAGATCGAATTGATCTATCTCCTTTTTTAAGTAACATAAAGGCGATCACCTGCCCCCATGAAGATGGAATTTCTTCGGATTCTAGAATTCGATTAAATAAATTTTCGAAGTATAAACACCAGTTCTGCGGTAATATTTTGTAAAATTCATAAGGGATTGAGTCGGCGCCTGGGGCCTTCCCATTTTTACATTTTTACAGACTTTGAGAGAGTTCAGGGCTGGAAATTTCTATATCTAATATTGGGTGTCTAGCATCAATAAGTAGGTCGTTAAAAAGCGAGCGTGCAGGAAAATTTTGCATTAAAAATGTATTCCATAACTCTGGATTAATGCAATTACTAGTAGAAGTAGATGGACGGAATCTAAATTTATCAACTGCATTCCAGAAGTTTTTTGTATTTTTGCAGGAAGCCAAGGTATCTAAAATTGAAGATTCATACTGTTTTTTTTTTATTTTTTTTGTAGCATTTGATTATATCTCCTTTTTAATATTTTTAAATTTATGTTATCAATATAAGCAAAGTCAGATCTCCTACATTTTCTAAGACCAGCCCTGAGTTCTCTCTTTAAGTGGTTACATTCGGCGTCAAACCAAGGTTTGCCTCCCTTATCTTGTTTTGAATAGTGATCGTGTTTCATTTTTGACTTTTCAGCAGCCTCTGTAATGCTAGAGGTTAACTTATCACTTAAAAAGGTTTCACTATTATTTTTTGACAGTTTAACAGAACTGACATAGTACATAAAGTTTTGAAAGCTGTTGGCATTTTCCTGTTTCCATTTTAAAGAAGAAAAAACCTTGGCTTCACATAAGACTGTGTCGCTTTCCCTCTTCCTCCCAATAGAAAATTCCAAAACAATCGGCATATGATCAGAATTTGTCACTATATAGTATGTCTTCAAGTTTAACGCTAGATGTATAAAATGAAGCTTAAAAAAGCATAAATCAATAACTGAGTTACCCAGCGCCCCTAAGAATGTAAATTGGGCCGGGTAGTCTTTCTTAGTTCTGCCGTTCCGAACCATATAGCCGTAACTTTCTAAAAGTTCGATTAAATTCCTACCGTTTTTGTTTACAACTTTATCTAATGAAGTTCGCTCTAAATAAACATGGTGGCACGACCCAGGTATACTTAAATTATCCACCTGACCGAGCGCGCCAATTCTGCAATTAAAGTCCCCTCCCAAGATGACTAGACAGTTACCATCACTCTGCTCAAGTTTTAATAGTAAGTCATTTAACCAGTTAATAATTAGTTCATTAAAACAGAATGTATTAATATAAACTAGACCAACAATAAATGTCCTACAATGATCTTGAAATTTGACAAAGAGAAA
>CAKNWW010348801.1:0-10172 GCA_932074435.1 Andricus kollari | reverse complement strand
CCCCCCCCCCCCCCCTTAGCTCTACCTCTTTCTGAATCTCTACGCGCATTACTATAAATAATTTCAAAATCATCCAGCCATCGTGGGAGCAGTCTAGGCGGAGACAAAAGGCTGGTCTCATAAATGCATAAAATATCTAAATCTAGAATTTTCTTCGAAATATCATTATTGTTTGAGAAACCGTGCAAATTCCAAAAGTATATTTTAGCAGAGTTACTTATACTGTTGCTAGGAGAGTTTAGTGACGAACGTTGTTGTTGTTTCTGAAGACTGGGAATCAGGGCCGCGCCCTGCTGCGTTTGTTTCTCTGTTATTGGCTGCTATACTTTAAGCTGGGAAGTTCTACGTGTGTTGCGTTTATTTCTCGGTGTTAAATAGTCTGTGATAGGGATGGTTTCCTGAGTGCCTTGATTTTTTTTGTCACGCGGGGGACGTCCTTTGCGTTTTACTGTCTTTGTCTTTCCACTTATTTGATTGTGTAGCTTTTGACGTTCCGGTGTCTTTTCAGTTGGTAGTTTATTTTCGTAGCTGCCATTTGATTGGTTATCATCTGTAACATATTCATCATTGTCCGAAAGTTCACCATCCACTGTGAACAGCCCACCTGGTTTTGATTGAAGCTCTTCCAGAGTGTAAAAACGATTGTTCACGACTAGGCCCTTTTCCTTAAGTTGCACGAGCCGCCCCTGGTCTCGTAGTTTGTTTCGAAATGGTATGAGATTTCGCCTGGTGTCCCGTTCTTCTTTTGTAAAGTCGTTTGAAATTGCCAATCCCATTTTGCCAATCCCATTTTTCCCAACTCATCTAGTTTATCAAAGTGGAGAGATTTCCATCTGGGGGACGCGAATCGGACAATTACGGGACGATTACCTGTACGCTTTGCCAATCTGTAAATCGCTTCTATGTTGTGATCCGGAATTCGTACGTTTAATTTCTCGAAAATAGAGATAGTTGACAGATACAAACTTTTGCTAGTCTCGGAGGTATCTTGCATTCTAAAAATCAGTAAGTTTTTGTTTCTTGATGATTTTTGCATTGTTGCCACCGCTCTCTCCAGCTGCATTACTTTTTCCTGGAGGTTTTCATTTTCCTCCTTTAGCACTTTCTGGTCCTTTTTAATTTCTACTACATCACTTTTGAGGCAAGAGTACGATGCTTTTAATGATTTTATTTCAGCTTTGGTCTCTGTTGTGTTCGAGCTAATTGTAAGTAATAGTTCTCTATCTGTGAGATTCTCGTCGAGTTGTGACATTTTGACTCGTAAAGTTCACAATTTTCAATAGTAAACAAGCCGGTTTCGGTTAAACAAGAGAATTCTATCACCCATTAACTCAAAGCACTTGCTCGTACCACCCTGATAAAATTTAAAATGATTAATAACCCTGAGTCAAGTATGCGCGACACCAATAAATAGAACATTCATATAAAATAGATGCCCGCTTTTTACTCCAGGAAAGCATGCACACACAGAAAAAAGAAAGTCTTAAATTCATGTTGGACTTGTTTTTATTTTGGGCTCAAATTAAGCAGATAGCTAAATTAAAGCATGAAGATTGTCTTTTAATAAGTTCTAATGAGTATAAGACTTAAAAGGAAACATTATTGAGACTTAGTTTTAAATAATAATCTTGAAATTAGCCGTATTAGGCTAAGTAATGTAGTAAGATCTTATTGGCTAAAAAGAAGATCAAGAAGAAAATAATTTGTAGTCCTCTAGAGGCGAAATTCTAGAATCGGAAATTAGACGAAGGTGTGACGTCGCCAAAGCGGGAATCAACAACGCTGTGCTAAGCGAAAATAGGAAGACTTTTTGATTATATGCACCAAAATCAAGTAGTGAGTTTATTTATGTGCAGGATCGTCACTGCTTTTCAAGGTCAGTAAATTATTGAAACTCAATTTTGTCCTGAAATGTACCGCACATCGTTTATATTTCACATTTTAACTGACCTAACCTAAAAATCTGTAGAGTGTGCGTCTTGATGTGAAACATTTCCTTCCAATCAATTTCATCAATAGCATCAATAATCATCTTTTAATCAATCCTTTTGTAGGTTACGAAGATTAGGTTAGAGGCGAAATTCTGGAATCAAATATCAGACGAAGTTGTGACGTCGCCCAAGAGGGAACGAACAACGGACCAGATGCTTATTTCAAAATCGCATATTGACTCAAATCATGCTCGCATTGTGGCCTGCGAATAATTTTTAGTCTGTAGAAGGTCTTCACTTGAGCCCTCATTCTGCCTTGCGACTAGTTTCAATCCCCACAGCGAATAAGTCCAAGCCCGCATTCTTACTTGAGGATACTTTTAAGCCCATAAAACGGCTTCTCTTTAGTTCTACAAGCATTTTCTTTTAAAACTCCAATCGTATGCTAGTTTTTAGATAAAGTAGTCTTCTTTTTGTTACACCTTAAAATTAGTTCATTCTTAGACTTGAATCAAGACTTTTTTTTTCTGTGCACATATTTATCACATTTCCCGCCAATAAGGTTCATTGGATTACCGAGAGGCTCGAAACACGTCCGGCTCACTCGAGTGTTCGCACGGAACTCAGAAAAAACTATTTTTTAACTAAATAAATTAAATAAAATACATTAATTTTAACTAAAAAGGTTAATTTTCTACAAAAAAAAGACAAACTTTCAAGAAAATGCATAAATCTTTAACTGAAAAAGCTAAATTTTCAAAAAAAATATATTAGTTAAATTTTAAGATAAAGAAATAAGTTGACAAAATAGTGTTGACTTTTTATTTAAAAAAAATTATTTTCAACAAAAAAACTAATTTTGCGCCAAAAGAATTTCCTTGCTATAATAAGGAAACTTATGTACATCATGTACAACATTCTCAAATAATATGAAATTTTCTGTAAGAACTATAACAAAATGTTGGAAAATTAACCGAGTTCTTTTTCTAAAGAAAGGGTAATTAGTGCGCGCATGGCACGCGTAATGTTATATAATTTTTAAAAAGTAGACCATGAAACAGTCTAAAGTATTTAAAATGAAATAATTGAAAGTTTCAAAGTTAGAAATTTTCAAATCGAAAATTTCAAAGAAAAAATTATTCCATGTTTTTATTTACTTCCTAAAAATTTATAAGCCTGATAAAATAATTAATAAAATGTTATAATAACAAATTTCGATGAAACGGGGACCAGATATTTTTTTGAACGGCCCTGACGTACTTGTACTTTAACTTTATAGCCGAGATTGTTTTCCCGATATTCTAAGTGTTAGGTTAGCTGTGAGGTTTAGTTGTTAGCGATAGAACGCGTTAAACGTAGCTTAGGTGGTTCGAAACCCGTCACAGCGTTTTCGATTTTTAATAGCGTTAATAATATCGTTAAAAGCGTGCGAATATATCGTATGTAATGTATCGTAATTTAATATAATTGTTCAAGTTAAATTGTGTATATGTACCAGCAATACACTTATGAATTGTATGATATGTGCAAGTATGTGTGTAGTAGTGGATGACCTTCCACAGAATCTGTTTGTGGCAGGAATGTTTTTTTTTTGCTGGCGCACGAAATTTTACATGACTGGGATGTAGAATTCACATAATTAGAGAGGTAGACTTTGTTTTCTATGATTGAAACTGTACCTAAAAGTTCGACTGATTTTACCCAGCTGTGAGGTAATCTTTATTATCTCGTTGTATTATTTCTTACTGAATCGCGAATTAAATTTTAATCAATTTATTATAATAATTCATATTTTCACATCAAATATTACCCTATTTCATTTTACATAACTGAAAGTGAAATTTAATATAATGCCGTAATGTCCTCCGTTTACCGAACTAAGTTATGTAAAATTTAACACACAAATTTTCTCCATGTAAACATCCAAAATATAGTGGTTAGGTTTAAATTCTCTGATGTATGCTTTCTGTTCTACCTACTCAACAACAAAACCAACTGTGCTGCCATTTTCGCAGAAATTAAGTTGCATACGCCTACTATGACTCTTCGTAATTACTTATTGTATAAGTTACCCTCGCATCGAACTAATAAAGGAGAGGTTTCTGAGCTTGTGCGTATCTGTAGCAAAGAAAATTCGTTTGGACGTATTTAGTCTCAATATTGAGCTGTCTATCTGGAACGGAAAATTTCAGTATGCTATTTTATCATTAATCTATGTTGATAATCATTAATATTAAGAATCGAGTGTACAAAGGAGCATTGCCCATTTACTGTTGCAATAAATAAATATATTAGTATATGAAATTATAAAAAGAAAATGATCATGTAACTTAATCCTGCGCCGTATCTGTTAAGCTCCCTCTACCTCATTCTCCTTATTTGCGCACCCCACACTCCTCTCTGAATCACACTGTCTCTCTACAGGCATTTTACTTTTCGTAGCTCATTCTCTTACACTCTCTAGATAGAGGTAATTTAAATTTCTAGACGTCATTATAGAACTTTAGCTTCAACGTAAGAAGAAGAAACAATATGAGTACAGAGTTTAAAGTACGCAGGCTATCGATATATATTTTATAAGCAATTATCGAAATGTTTCATCAACTACCAGATTACCTGAAGAATCTGAAAGATCTATAAGTATTCCGTAGAAATGTATTTAATGAAATAAAAATAAAGAAGACAGTAAAACCTGGTGGGGTTGGCTCATGCCAACCACCGGTAAGTCACATTGTGGGAAGTCACATTGTGGGAAGTCACATTGTCACAAAGTCACCTTTGCCTCGAGCCACAATGTGGCGTCCCTTATTTGTAAAAATTTAATGTCCACATAGAATTGGCAAAATTCCGGGGAGTCTCGCCTGTAATTATTCATGAAAATAATGTAGATCACATCCTGAACGCCTTCCCAATGATTGATAGGGGGTGAGAAGACATCGCTGTAATCCGTCACAGAAATAATTGAAGTCACACCACTAATTTTTTCTAACTTTTGGTAGACTTAAAATTTTTCCGAATGAGATATGCCTCAATACGACTTGCCATAAATGTGACTTGCCAAAAATGTGACTCGCCGCATATGTGACTTGTCGCAATTTTGGCAATTTTTTGTGGACTTTAAATTTTTCCAATGTGAGAGATGCCGCGAATTTGACTTATCGCCAATGTGACTTGCCGGGGCTTGATATGAACCGGACCCGATTGGTTGGATTTTTGCATTGATCGATTCAGACGAAGATCTGATCAGCTACTAGTTTTTGGTTTCAGTTGTGGACTGACTGCATTATTGTTTATCTCGGTTGAAGACCGAAATGGTCTCCGGAACCTGAGCCTCTGAGCGGATAGTTGGCAGCACATTCCTACTCGGTGATATTATTTTCCTTTATCACGCGCTTGAAATTTCATTGATTCGCCAGACCGATATAGAAATTGACATTTTTGAGGCGCGATCGGTGAGTTTCGGCATTTATTTTTAATTGTCGAGGAAGACCTTTTTCTACACGCAGTACATACCAGCCCCTTGCAACGACATTAGTTCCAGTGTTGCCGCAGTGGGACCACACAATGTTCCGGCGCACTCTAGCGGCGGAACGAATTTTACCCGGACAAATTTGAAAATTTCCCGGAAATTTTATAACTGTAAAATGAACATAAATTACAAAAAAACACAGTTGATAATATTTTTGACTGAATGAATCTTGTTTATTATTGTAAAATCAGTTGAAATTATTAAACAGTATAGTTTAAAACATTTCTTATTGAAGAAATTTGATTCTTTTACCATGTAAAATCAGCATATTGCCATTTTTATATATAATTTTCATTAATTTACTATGTGGAATCGAACCTAACCCCACAAGAGAAGGCATTAAGTCCAATTCATACACAAGCACAAGAAGGTACTCAAGTATCAAATAGTATCAACCAGTGACCCCAGCTTTGGCATGTAGCATGCCCATCGCTGGATACGCAGAGCGATTCTGCCCAGATAGGGTTGGGCAGTGAAATTCGACATGCCAAAGTTGGCCTAAAGCAAAACTAAAGGAAACTGACAAGTGAAAGATTCTCATTATGATTGATGATTAGTTTTTAAAACATTTTCTAAAACATTCAATTGAACTTATTAAATATAATTTAAATGGATTATTCCGATTCGTTCCGGATTTTGTCGATTTCCTGAAATATTCCCGACAGTATCGAAATTACCCGGAAACCGGGAAATTTCCCGGTCATCGGCAACGCTGATTAGTTCACAACTACGGTCAAGTGAAGTGTGGATGGCAGATGGCGCTGGCAGTCTTCCCAGTCTGTTTTTACATGGCAAGCATAGGAAAGATTGGTGAAAAATTAATTTGATTGAGATTTTTCGCAATGACAATCAGTTTTCTGTTTTACAAATCAAAGTGTAAAAATTTAAAAATATCAATAATATAAAATTTTGCACTAAAATAACTCAGATGGGTGGAACGTGGTGTATTTCCGCTGGATGTAAGTCAGGTTATGACAGTTTCTCCCAAAAATTTCATTTCTTTCACGCGCCCAAAGGTGAAGAAAATCTAAAATCTAAAAGATTGATTGTTGTTTAAATTTAAAATAATAATATTATTGTTGTTTATATAATAATTGGCGATTAATGTTTCATTATTTTTGTTTGAAATGTTTGTGAGATATAAAAAACAAGTAGTACCGCACGGCAGTGCCGGTCACATCGGTTTATATATTTTTTTTCTTGATAACGGGTGAGAATAAATTACATATTAAAATTATCAAAGGATTCAATAATTAAAATAATAGTTTATTTTAAACAAATAAATGGAGAAGGTATCATGTATACATTTAATCTGAAACGATATCTTTTTTTTTAATTCTTTTGTAGAAATATAAAAAATGAATTAAGCACTGTATTTTAATAAAAGATATCGAACATTTCCTGTTAAAATGAAACGATATTTTTTTTTTTTAAATGATCGTAGAAATGAAAAAAAAAATAAATCAGAACTACATACATTTTAATAAAAAATATCGAACATTTTATCTTAAAATTGAACGATATATACCTTGATTTCAAAAAAATTATTGTAGAAATATGAAAAATTAAATAAGAACTATATATTTTAATAAAAGATATCAAACATTCTATCTTGAAATTAAATTTTCCCTTTATTTAAAAAAATTCTGTCGTGGAAATATAGAAAATTAAATAAGGACAATATATTATAATAAAAAATATCAAACATTTTATACCAAACTGAAACGATATCTTTATCTCAAAAAAAAACTTTTCGTAGAAATATAAAAAAATTAAATGAGAAATATCTATTTTACTGAAACATATCGAACATTTCATCTTATACGAAACTATACCTTTATTCGAAAAAATTATTTCGTAGAAATATAAAAAGTTAAATAACAACAATGTATTTTAATAACAAATATCAAACATTTTCTCTTAAACTGAAACGATATCTTTATCTCAAAATTTTTTTTGTAGAAATATAAAAAATTAAATAAAAACTATGTGTTTTCATAAAAAATATGAAACATGTTATCTTAAACTGAACATAACAGTACCCTCACAACAAAATGATATCCTTGGCATATCCCTACGATATCTCGGCAGGATATGTGATATCCTGAAAAATGTCCCATAAATCTCCCAGGATATCTGTGGCATGTTCCAGGGATATCGAGATTTCCGCTCCGGAGGATATCGTCACAGGATATCCTGACGATATCCCGTACGGGATGTCCACAGGATATCCCAATACTATAGTAAAATGTCCCACGAATATCCCGATATTAAAATAAAAAATCCTGCTGATATTCTAATATATTAATAGTGGATTTCCATTCAAGAAATAAAAAGGAATATAATAAGAACACCAATTTTATTGCTTTCAAGACATTTTTAATGTATATTTTACATTATAATATATATGTATAATATGTATATGAAAGCTCGCTGGAGGTTAGATATATGTATCCGCGGATATCTCTGTAGCAATGGATAAACTCATGAAAAATTTGATACAATTTTAATGTTCATTTAATTAATTAATTAATTTGTTCATGTTTTAGATTATCTTTTTATTATTACCTATTTCAATTTTATTTATATTACTATTTGAAAAGCAAACCTTCCATCCACTGTTCAGCGATGACTATTTCTGTTTTAACTAATTGCTTTTATTTTTGATTTCATTGAATACAAATTTTTGTTCATTACTTTTGTTACTAATGATTTGATTTCCATTGTAACCCCGATTAAGCTCGTTAAACTATACATTTATACATTTTGTGCACTTTTGAGGTTAAGTTGACTATAATGTAGAAAAATTATACTATATACGTTGTGCGTTCTATTTAAATCGACACATATATGCATATAGAAAAGCAAAATAAATACACATACCTATACAATGTTATCTATATTTAAACACGGAATAAACAAATAATCACCTCAAAATTGTGACACTTGAATAATTTTGCAAAAAGAGACAAACGACCTATATGGTCAACAACAATTAAGTCACAAGTGTTGAAAAAGACAAGACTGAAAAGTTATGAAGACGGCTCGACATACTATCTTCGATTATTATTTGTAGCTCCGGGAAAATATTTTTTGTGAAATAATTATGCGAGTTTGTTTATTTAAAACACAGAGAATATAAATTATTTGCAAAGGGTACATATATGAATTTCCAGGATTATATAAAATTATATAATTAGGATATCTTGGGGACATCCTTGGCATATCCTGCATTTTAAATATGAGACATCGTACGAATATCATAGGATGTCCCGAATTATGGAATTTGAGATATCCCGGACTAGAAAAATTGGGACGGCAATGGGATATCCTCAGCATATTCTGAGATATCTTTGGGACATTCCAAGGATATAGAGATTTCCGCCCCGTAGGATATCATTCGTGATGGCTCTGTGATCTCCTGGGATATGCCTGAGATATCGTGGGAGCTAAATGGGATATCCCACCGATATACCTTGCTGTGAGGGTAGTTTTTTTTATGAAATATAATGTCACAGTATTATTATTAAAAGGTATTTAATCAGTTTTTCACTATTTTCTGCAATATGTAATAAAAAAAATATGTTTTGTTTCTCCATGCTTTTTTCGAACTAATTTTTGGCAAAAAAACTTTATATAATTATGATAAACAGAATTCAATAATAAAATTTGGTATAATTATAAGTACAGTTTTGTTTCTTGAGTTAAAAACTCCTTTAAATTAATTTTATCCATGTTACGATTAAAACCTTTCATTTTTCCCGCAGCTAGAAAAAAAGATTTTAACGATTTTTTGTTTACTTACAATTACTCTAATGTTTCAAAAGATATGAAACTTCAATTATGTGATGCATAAAACCGATTGTCATTAAAAATAATATCAACGAAATTAATTTCTAACTAATTTTGCCTATGCTTGCCATGTAAAAACAGGCTGGAAAGACTCCCAGCGCCATCTGCGCTACACGCTTCACTTGATCGTACTAGTGAACTAACGCTATTATACAGTCGTTGCAGGGGGCTGGTACATACCTTGGAAGCATTTTGAAAGGCGTGTGACCGGTCTTTTTACACATAGTTGTGTTTAGATTTTGTTATAGCTTGAGAAAATCCTCATCCCAAAGGCATACCTCTAAATCTGAGAAGCTTTTCTGTAACCCTGGTACAATAGTTTGATACAGTCACCCGACTACTGTGGTCTGCGATCGGCTCCGGATGTCGACTCAAATTTAGCGTTCGTTAAATTTAATGTTCAAAATTTTCAAGCGTTCCGAACCGCTCTACAAATTCTTTCACCTTTCGAATCGGCGACTTTTTTATGTCTCGAACGTGTGAGTCCAAGAAATTTTTTCAGCAGTTGTTCCGTTTTGAAGTTCGTCGATATCTCGAGAACGGTTAATCGTAAGCACCCAAGTGCGAAGTTCGATACGGCCCAGCACTTCCCCAGTATCGACAAAAATATTGCCGAAGATCGGCTGCCAATATCGTGCCATTGCTGGAATGATAACTATGGTATGCACTTGGTGGCCAATTCTCGCCCAGACTCTGGCCGCCATCACTTATGCGTTACTGGCTACCATTATCGGCTCAGCAATGGGTACTGATATCGACCCGATCTCGGCTGCCAATATCGTGCCATTGCTGGAATGATAACTATGGCATGCACTTGGCGGCCAATTCTGGCCCATACTCTGGCCGCCATCACCCGAGTT
>CAKNWW010348786.1:385-19639 GCA_932074435.1 Andricus kollari | reverse complement strand
GGGACGTTCATACGCTGGTCTTCACGTTAGTGCTCATCTTTCATTTCATTGGTGAATATAATTATATAGCATATCTATCATTTTAATTACAATAAGTAGGAATTTTATCGGAAGTTCTTTCGGTAGTATCCGCCATGTGTGTGTGTTATAGAAAATGGAATTCGAATGCTAATTTATACGGAATTTGTACGAATTTCAGAATCAAAAAATTCTTAAAGTTAAGCGGATGCGGAAAGTTGTCCGTCTTGGTCAAAACCATGATGAAAAATAGTATCGGTAGGAAATGTGGTTTTCTGAAACTCTAATCGCGTTTACCCGCAATGAGTAGGAATTTAATTTAAATTTGTTCCGTTGGATTCTGGAATGTGTTTGTTAGCAAAAAATGAATTCGAAAGCTAATTGATACAGATTTTTCAGGAATTTGTACGTGCCACGTGTACGAGAAACTTTCTGACATATGGAAAAATGCTATTATTGGTCATCCACGTGGCTGCGCCACAGAATTTTCTCCACTTTGAAGGTTTCTCTGAAAAAAAAACTTTCTTCAATAACCATTTAACTCTGTTAGATATTTCCACTTAATATCTAAGATAATTAAATTAAAAGTATATAGTTTAACTCGTAATTTAATTTAAGCCTAGCCTGTGAATAAGACACGCGTTTGTATATCAGTATGCTTGGCGGTACTCCAAGGAGAGGAAGTGAGAAAAGCGGAATTTTCGAATTTTTGTTTGAAATTCCTGAAATTTTTTTTTTTCAATTTTCATTTGAAATCTTTTGAAATTGATTTTTTTTCAATTTTCTTCAAACTTTTTCTGTAAAAGTTGTTTTTGATTTTTTTTACTTTTTTTAAAATTTGTTTGTGAACTTTTTTTTTCAATTTTTCATTGAAATTGTTATGAAATTTTCTTTTGAAATTTTCATTGTGAAATTTCTTTTCAACATTTTATTGTGCAACGCTATTGGCCGATATGTCTGACTGACTGATAGAGTTCCAGGCTACAATGCCTGTTAATAATAGGATTTAAACGCGAGATGACCTGGAGTGGTTTTCCTTTAGTTTCGTGGATGTGCTGTTTCCAGTTAAGATGTTTATGTAGTTTACCCAAGAGGTATTTTACGGATTTTTTCCATTCCATTAGTTCATTAAACGTTTCAGGTGGATATAATTCTTGTATAGGTACTATGTCTCTAATTCAGGTCTTTTTTTAAGGAAGGTATATTACGTGCGATTGCTGAAATGATTTTATTTTTTGGGATAAATACATAGTTTGAGATTTTATCGCGTGTGCTTGTTTAGGGGTATGTTCAAATGGAGGATTTCCTTTTTGTGTTATATGTGCAGCTGGTTTATAATAAGCCGTTTCTTTGCCTAAATTATGAGGTTTTGATTTTTCAATGCTGAGTTTTCTGGAAGCTTTTTTAAAAGCAGAACAACGTCTGTAATTAGCGGGGTAGTTTCCAGCGCAATTAGCGCAAGTGGCCGGCGTTTCACGACATTTTTCGCACTTGGGCTGAGATGTGCTTCCCATCTCTGACGTTTAAAGCATTGAGAGGTTTCTTTGGGTTTAATGCAGGGCTTCACATTTATTTTTATGGACCCAAGAGACTGTGTGGTGTTTGTTCTCATATCACCCAGTCGGGAGCCGACCGGTTTCTGGCTCAGCCGACCCTGGTTAGATTTCATGGTCGGGAGCGGACCATGAACTAGATTGAATTTCGATCGCTCTTTGTCAAATGTTTAAGTTTCGAAACCTAAGTATGACATTCTTTTCTATAAAACACAAAAATTTGGAAATTTTGTACATTAGCAAAACAAATATCTCAGAGAGAAAACCTTCAAAATTCAGGATTTGCAGGGTATTTGAATCAGTTTAAAAAATATTTACCTTCTAAATTCCGCATCACTCACTTCTTTCAAAATAAAGGTTTTGAATTTCAATTGTGACTTCGGAGTAAGGTAAAGTAGATTAGGTCTATAAATATATATATTGTTTTTTCATTTTCGAGTAATCACTTGTATAAACGTTATTTTCATGGAGGTGATGTCATCTATTTGCAAATTTCATGCTAGACTTATATCGTTGTTCAAATAAAGTACACAATGTTACACAATTGCTTTATTTTACTAATGTTGTCACAACTAAAGGTTTCTATTTTTTTCAAACATTAAAAAATGGTATGTCTTTTAAAACTATTTGTGAAACTCTGATATTTCAAAATTTATATTGATATTCAAGTATAATTTACATCTGAAACAGATATTCGCATTTTTGTTTACTTGACGGCAATTCAACATACTGGGATTTTTTATAGGGTGTAACGGGCATACACTGAATAAAATGGCATAGTCAAATTCCAATTTTACCATTTTTATGACTTTGTAAACATTGAAAATTCATAAATCTTTCTTGTCTTATCACAGACGTATCATCAGCCCAATCGTCGCCCAAAACCAGGGACTTTCTCTCAACTTTTGGACAGAGTCATGAAGATGAGGATCATCAAGGTAACGCTATTACAAATAAAAATATATAACAAAAGTTTTAATTTACAAATACTTTTTATATTTGCAGTTTAAAACGACGTATACATTAGGGTGGCCCTAATTTTTTACATTAAGAATTTCTTTGCTCTCACCCCTCAGTTTTGTTCAAATGCCGAAAAAAAAACTTTCTTCAAATTTGAGCGAAATCGGTTAATATTTAGGTGTCGGGCAAAGACTATGAAGTTTCCCACTGATTTTTTCTCATAAAGAATCAAAAATCGATCATTTAAGAATATTCAGTCTTTTAACTAATTTTCAATTGTTGAAACATTTGTTTTACCAGGAAATTCGCGAAATGAAAGTATCTTCGAGATGCTATGAGTTCTTTAATCAGTTATAACAATGACATAGTTAGTTTTAAAGCAGGCGGGAAGCCCCTCGGAGCTCCCCTGGCGCAAAAAAAAACTATAAAGCCTATTGTGATACACCCTTAACTGTTCCCTCTTAGTAGATGACCCCTGACCTCGTAGTGAAGCCTAGTATGTCAATCACTGATCGCGATATGATTTCCTCAGGCTACATAAAACGGGTCCCGAGGGTTTACTGCCTGAGCCCAGCTGATTCCGGGCACTGACATAATATATGCAGGGATGTTTCATCATCCCTGCCGCATTTCCCGCACTATGTAGTGGGGTTATACCCCATTTTGTGCATATTATACTTAAAGTGGTTCTGCCCGGTCAGGATCCGAGCCACTGTCCTTATGTCTTTCTTGGGTAAACCCAGGATTTCCCTGGCTATGTCTATCCTGCACGTAAAGCCCAGAATGAATTTCGCCTGTCGGCAACCCTGGATTTGTTCCCAGTATTTGCGGTGCTTTGTTCAGATTCAGTCTTTGATGGCCATTCCGATGCCACATTTGGCCAACTGGTCTGCCTTTTCGTTGCCTTTGATCCATGTGTGACCAGGGACCCATATGAGAGCCACTTTGTTCTTTTTCTGGAAGTTGTTTTTTTGCCACTTTGCGTTCCCAAACCAGTTCGGATGTTTTATCTGTTTTTCCTACTGCAATTAGTGTCGCTTCGCTGCCCGAGCAGATCGCAATCTGTCTGCCAGCAGCGTTTTGTTCTATTAATGTTTCAGCACAGCAAAGGACGGCCAGGACCTCCGCCTGAAAGACAGTAACAGAATTGATACCCCCGTATTTGGGCAGATGTCCGCCACTGTCGTCAACTTGCATCTCATTTGATTTGTGGGCTTGAATTTAAATAAACATATGACGATGGAATGAAATCATCATCAGAATCAGATTCTTGCCCTTTTTCTTCGACATCTTCTACCTCTTCTTCTTTCTCAAATGTATCATCTACTTCCATTGCAGATATGGCAGAAGTTGTTACATTTTCATTCAAAACAACAAGTGAAGGCAAAGCGGATTCATAGATGGTCTTAAATTAACTTCCAGAATTGACATTTCTCTCTTAGTTCTGTGATCCAGCAGTAATCCTGTTTCTCCTTAAGGGACCTTAAACGGTATTTTGCAAGTACAAGAATCAAATTTTCGACATCTGCAGTAACAAATATCAAAAAGGCGTTTGGCGGCTTAAGTGAAGAGTAAATTTTTTATACTAGACTTTAGTTTTACAGTGCTCTGATATTTTTCATAGTAATCCCTAATCTTCTTTTTGATACCAATATCAGAAACTATTGGCAGGGACGCACAAACCCAAATCTTCTTCACAGCCTCACTAACAATATCTACAATCTCTTTTAATTCGACATGTTGCTTATCTTTCTGTTCTTGCAGATTAAATTGCACCAGAAATAAATACTTAATAACATCTTCATATGTGGGAAGAAAATGCGTGCTTATTTCTCTAGAGAATCCAAATATGGGACACTTGAAACTTCCCCTTGTTCTACTTTTGGTCAAATTTATATTTTTACTCATCTTGATTTTTAATAAAGTACTTCTGTCAAACTGGAAACATTGCCTATAGTTAAGTAGCATTTGTTTTCATACTGTTTTCACTCCTAATAAGGCTCAGCAAGGGAAATTCGATTTTCAAGATTTTTAAAATCAGGTTCACGGAAATATATTATTTTCTTAATGTGAAAAATGAATTTAATACATAACGACAAACTTCATTTTTCTACTAAATCTTCAGGAGACAGTTTAAAAATAAGACAACAATAAATAATTCCATTATTCCATCTTGAATATTTTGTGATTTCATTTTGATCCCAAAAAAGTCCTCAAATGCAAAAAAAATTGTTTTGATGTTTTTATGGGCGTGAAAAATAAAAGTTAAAAGTAAGGGTATATAAAACATGATTCTCTCTTGCAGAATAGTATCTTAAAATCTGGCAAAAATTGAGAAGGCTCTAGGCAACCCCAAAAATGTAAAAAATATTAAAATTAAAAAAGCCTTAATCCCTGCCCCCCTCCATCTCGTGCTGTTTTAGATTCCTGCTGCTGACCCTCCTTCATTCCTGGAGCCATCTGTATATCACATTTCCCCTTGGAGGAGCGGGTTACCATTTGCTTTCCACATATCACTGCTTGCAATGCAGACGTGGAAAGTTTTGGCGAAGTTGAAGCGTTTTGTTATTTTATCTTGCCTCATGTTTACAATCCGCAGTGTGCTGATGCCACTTTGGAGCCTACTGTGCCTCGTCCCCCGAGTCAGCAGTTATTGCAACATGTAGGGGTTCTTCACAGAGCATGAATCCTATTGCCGCTGTGTGCGTATTCTTCATTGCTCCCATCAAACCCCTAAACGCCAGCGTTTGTAATCGTCGCAGCCTGTCCTGCATCGTTTCAAGTTCTGTCCGTGGCCACCAGACCATGGACGCATATAGGAGCCTTGGTTTAAGGACAGTGGAGTAGAGCCATGCAAGCATTTTAGGCCCTAGACCCCATGACTCCTGCACATGCAAAAAGTCATGACAAACTTCCTGCATTGGGTCTCCCGGTGCTTTGCCCAGTTCAGTTTGCCATCTAGGATTACTCCCAGATATTTAACCGAATCTCAAAACGTCAGCTTAGGTGATTCAGCGTTGCGTAGTTCGGATTTTTCGCCAGGATCGTGTGGAGCCTCGCTGTTTCTGGAATGTCTTTCGATTCCCCGCAGAAGCCACTCCAATCTTTCTGTTTACATATCCTTATATTTTTATTGTATTCATACTAGGCCATCTCATAGATGTTTCAGCCGGAAGGCAATTTAGTTCTATTTGCCTTGTCGCACAACGTTCTTGTCTTTTTACGGAGCCTCTCCTAGACTAAATTGTGCTTGTAGGGCAATTGTACTCATATAATGTAGTCAGAGTCCTTAGCAGAAAATCTGCGGCGTGCTCTAACTCATCAATGGTAACATAGCTTGTGGTGAATTCCGCAGCCTCCCTTTGAGTTCCTCTTTATATGAGTCCCAACGTGTATTTCTGGGGTTTCTGATCTTTGACACCACCGGAGATTCTCCAGCTCGCTGCCCGCTAGGTATTCGATTGAATCTCTCCGAATTGGAGTCTCCACCTCTCTGGGAGGCGGCGGTCTCTCTAAATCGCCCGGGAAATAAGCCGTGGCAATAACCACTTCTAGCCTTTCTCTGTTCCTGCCCCTGAGTCTCACCTTAATAACGGTGAGATGGAGCAGAGCTTATGCGCCAAGATCGCATCCATACCCTTGACGGCTATGCCTGCCCTTAGCGATTTTTTTGGCGTGGCCCCTTTTAGGGGAGAACAGACTACAGTACATAACGATCCTACGGTAGAT
This sequence comes from Andricus kollari, assembly GCA_932074435.1. NCBI lineage: Eukaryota > Metazoa > Arthropoda > Insecta > Hymenoptera > Cynipidae > Andricus > Andricus kollari. Next base: position 13,379 of record CAKNWW010348786.1, on the reverse strand, counting down.
AATAATCATTAATTATAAGCACAAATATAAGTAAAATAATCCATTCTATATGTAATATATTACCACGTATCATGTCTTAACTATTAATTACATTAAATTAAGTATTTTGATATCTACTGTAGGATTATTATCTACTGTAGGGTGGTCTCCCCTTTATGGTGACACACCCTGGCAAACCACTAATTCTTTCCCTGTATAACCAGAGTTCTTGGATTAGGGCGAGCCCCGTTCGCGCCACTGACATGCATCTGGCTAACACCGCCGAGGCTCCTTTTGCTGTAGTGCCAATTAATTTAGATCATAGGGATTCCCGTCTCAGCAATTGAAAGGTTAATTCAGGCCACCTCCGGACGCTTGTGGTCTCCTTGCGGATCCCAGTTGCGTCACTCGGAAGGTACCATATCCGCCCACAGAAAGAGTCGGTAATCCAGATCCAAAAGGGCTCTGATTAAAGATTCGGGAAGACCAGCTACTAGAATGTAGCCTATCCCCCTTGGCCTTGATCCCTGCCTGTCGGAAAATACCTTCCACGAATCGGTTCGTAGAGACGGGTTCTGGAAGCTCATGCGCCCCAAAAAGGTCTTCGGATTCTCGGGGGTGCCGGGAATCAGTACGGTCGCTCTGCGGTACCTTTGAGGACCAGATATCTGCGACCTCCACTACGATGGCCCCCGACCTGATGAAGATATCGTTGCAGCTGGGGGCGCGCCCCTCGCGAGGTAACGCGACAATATCTTTAGAGATTTCCTCATTCAGCCTGTCCTACTCCTTGAGAGTTAAACAAGTTCCAGGATAAACCGACGCAACGACAACGCTCACCAGGGTGTTGTTAGCCTTCTGCGCGAAAGTGAGGCCCTGTGTTTCCAGGGATTTCTGCCGTTTTAACTCCCTGTTTGGGGGAGTTTCTCTGGGATCCTTCTTCCTCTTGCTTATAGGATAAGTAAAGTTTGCGGAGCCACTACTCCTTTGGGGTGCCTTGGCTGATATTTGCGAGTCGCGCTTTGCGGTGTCTCTTTTTTTGTGCTCCGCTACGTTGCCTCTTTCTTACGAAGAGTTCCGTTAGCTGCACTTCTACGGTTTCGACAAGATTGTCTTCACCATTATCAACAGTTCGCAACGCCTCTGGTGGATTGCCCCCTGAGGGATCGTGCACATAATACGTAACGCGTTTTTCTTTTGTTTATATCGTTGTATCCCTTTTGGCTTCATGGCAATTTTATTCTCGTCTTTATTTAAGCAAAAGAAAAACGCGTTACGTATTATATGCACGACCCCTAAGGTGCCTTCCACTTTTGGCTGTGGGTTAGAAGAGGGTCCCGGAACGGGCCTCTCATTGATTTTAGTTTTATTTGTTTTGCGTGTTCCGTTTATTTTTGTCCCATAAGAAGCTACGGAAGTAAGAAACACCCCTCGCAGAGCCCCGCTTGCTAAGGGCGGGTCTACATACTATGGGATACGACCTGGTGTCCTAAAGTCTACGTAAATCATATTTATATTACATTGCATTGAAACAAAATAAAATTGTATATAATTTAAATTTGTTTAAATATTTACAAGTATTTTTAAAAAAACAAGTTAGACATTACAAATATTAAAATCTGTCGCAAATTTGGGGAGATGAAATGTTTCTCCTGTTTAAAAAAAAATTAAACTACATGTTTAAACAAACATGTATTATAAAGTGATTGGGTAATCTTTCGTTACCGATTAATAATTATTTATAAAAAAATGTTAGAAAAGTGTTTTTATAAACAGCAATATTACGTAAAATTCAAAGTTGTCACTTATGGGGTTTTGTTTCGGGACACATAAGAGTGGCTTAGAGTCATTTACTTTCAAAATTTATGTTTAAATATTACATTTACAAAAGCTGACTTTTTTCCATGTTTTTTTTTGCATTAAAATAAAATAATAAAGATGGATTGAATGTTGTTAGTTATTGCTGGTAGAATTAGGTAGGGAGGTCGAAAACTTTATTTTTGAGATTCACTGATTTTTCCTTGATCAATATTACGTTTTCCTTGGCCATTAGGATTCAAATACCAGCATTTTAATCTTGTAATATTTCCAACATATGATCTTTTATAAGCAGAATAAAACAATATCTCACATACAAAATTAAAAAATTTAAATTTTTAAAATTCATTTTAAATAAAAAAACTAATTTTTAACCTAAAAAGATGAATTCACAATAAGAAAGTAAAAAAGTTTATATTTTAAACAAAGAGAATGAATTTAAACCCAGAAAGACAAATTATCAAAAAATAAAGATTTTTTAGTCGTGAACGAAGAAAAAGTTAATCTAAATTGTTGAACCTTTAAGCCAAAAGACGATTTTTGTCACCAAAATTGAAATTTTAACCAGAAAATATAAATTTTCAGCAAAACATTAATTTTCAATAAAATAGTTAAATTTTTGACCAAAGAGTTAAACATTCTTAAATAAGATAGAATTTCATCAAAGTGTTTCAACTGAAAAATGTATTAAAAAAGAATCATATTTTATTCTTAATGTATAATATATATTATAATTTGAAATTAAATAATATATTAATCGAAAAGTATATATTATAGTTACCCAAGCAGTTCAATTTTGAATTAGAAAAGATCAATTTTCAACAAAATATTTCAACTTTAACCAAAAGGATGACTTTTGAATTAAAAATATAAATCTTCAAACCAACAAAAAATTATTTCTCAACAAAGTGTTTCAACCAAAATTTAAAAACAAAATATTTGAATCCTTAAGTAAAGGATATTAATTTTTATCCAGACAGTCGCATTTTTGTTTAAGGAAGAGAAATGCATACTAATATAGATGAATTTTTTAATTGAAAAGACAAATTTTCCACGACAAAAGATTTCATTTTCATTTACAACATTAAAAATTATGAGTTTTACATACAACAAAAATGTCTAAGAAGATACTTGATTAATCAACCCAAAAGGACGAATTTTCAACAAAACAGTGGCATTTTCAACCTAGAAAGATGAATTTTTAACAAAATTGTTAGATTTCTAACCGCAGAGTTGCATTTTTATCCAAGAAAGACGAAATCTCTAGAAAACAGATAAATTTTATAATCAAAAAGACAAATTTTCAACAAACAAAGTTGAATTTTCATCCAGAAAAGATTTCAGTTGACTTTTCAACACTAAAATATTAATTTTAAATAAAAAGTAAATTTTCTATGAAATAGTTGAATTTTCAACAAAACAGTTTGGATTTTCAACCAAAAAGGTTTTTCTTAACAATATTGTTGAACCTTGAAACAAAATAATAAAATTGATATCCAAAAAGATAAACTTCAGGAGGAAGTAATTGCAAAAAGATAAATACAAGTCATATTAATTACTAACAAGAATATTATATCAGGTTTACCGCAAAACTTCATTTTAAAGATTCCCTAATTTTCCCTGACCACTTTTTCGTGTCCCCCAGCCATTAATATTCAAAGACCAGAATCTTAAACATGTAACATTTGTATCCTAGAATCTTTTATACACAGAATGAAACAATTTCAAATTAAAATTGAAAAATTGCAAATTTATCCTCGTTGACAGTTATCTCAGGTTATAGAAATACCCTAAATTTTGCAATATTTTTTTTTAAATTCCTTTCTTTTCCCTAGCCAATAGCATTCCCTGCCTTTTTTAAAATTATGTTTGGCTAGGTGCGTTTTTCACTCGCCAGGCTTCTTTAGCGCGTAAATTTAAATTCATATTAACTTTCTGTACAATTACTGCGAATTATTTGTTTTATTTTCTAATTTCCAACAATTACATTGTAACAAATCGTAAAAAAATCTATCGCCCCCCCCCCCCAAGGGGGCGGGCCCCCTTGAGCTATTACGTAATTTAGGTACGGTCCCTAAAATCCGTGAGAGTTCTTCAAAATCTCCTGAAATCCTTTGAAATACTCTAAAATCCCAGGAAATGTTTCGAATTCTTGTATAACTATAATATTATATTATTATATTTTAACTTTTTTGGAATCCTCTAAAATTCCTTGAAATCTGGGAAATCTCTTGAAATAATTTGAAATCCTTCGTTAAATAAATAAACAAATAATTTGCTTGTAGTCTCTCTATTTTTTCCATCAGAGGCCCATAATAAATTTCCTGTAGCATTTTTTCGTAAGCTGACCTTCGTGAGAAAATGATGTTTTATTTTTAATATTATTATAATTATACCATTAAGTCATATCCCATTCCGAGTAAGCTTTCTCACCCGGTGCTAGCCGGGGATCAGGTAGTTCATACGAAAAAAGTGAAGAAGGGAAATGTACGTGAGGGTTTAAGAGGGGGTATAGATTTTTAGAATAATCTAGAATTCCCGTGTTTTATGTTTAAAAAACACGTTTGTCCCTCAATAATTCTCCGACCCAGATCCCTGATCAATCTCTCTAGCTAGCACCCCAGACGAAGAGCTAGAGCTTCACAAATTCATAATGTAAAGCTCTCCACTCGCGCCCATTAGTATCCAAGATCTTTCGTTTCAGGCGTCATTCACTCCACTGACCCTCATGATGCATTACTTATAAACTATTGGACGCCATACTTTTTTTTCCTGGCATACCTCTTCAGATTCCTTTACGTCCAAGCATTTCCTCATGCAGAATCTTGTGTTTATATGGCTTTTTATGTCTTTTCGAATTAGGGTCTCCTTCGCATATGCCAACTATTCTTTTCTCGATTTGCCTCTGGGCGCGTTAGTGTTTACTTTACTTCGATATTAGGATGACCAGAAAAAACGCTTTTGGTTTTCTTAAGAACGCAAGGCAAATAACAGATGTTTATGGGATTTTGAAAGGTAGATTTTTGTAAACTTTTTTTCAAATGTATTTAGAGGTGGCCCATAATCTCTGAAGTTTTTATGCCTAATTTTTTTTTATGTTTAATTTTCGAGGAGAAGCACTCATCAGCTCGGTCATAAAAGTCATCTACAGTGAGTCTTGAGATCACGAAACCTAGATCCTTTCGTGCTAAGCGTTCTAGGTATCTGAACACTTTTACTTTAAATTCAGTCATGCTGGGCGGGGACGCTAACTAACTTATAGAGTCAAATCGATGAAAAGAGCTGAGTTTGTACTCTTACGGTCTGCCCTTCACTTACCGAAATCGTCAGCTTTTGGAAAGAAAAATTTCAAAGGCGATAGGCCACCTCTAATTATTGTTTAAAATTAAAGAAGAAAAAATCTGTCTATTATAATCGCATAAACTACCGTTAGTTACCTTTCGCTACATGGAAACCCAAAATTGAATTTTTGTCCGACCCCCCTTGAAAACGCGCTATTGCATGCACGTGAAGCAGGCGTAATGTGGCTGCTTCCAGCCCAGTGACGTTCGCACATGCGCACTCCGCCGCCGGGCGAACATCAAACTTTACGCCCTCTACATGAAATTTTACGCCCGCCACACATGCACTGCACCATGCAAGTGAGAATATGGAGGAAATGATCTTTATCTTTGAGACAATTGTATCGCTAGACCCAAAAGCCTCCCTTCTGCAAAGTACGCTATTTCTTCCTCCCACCTATGATCTAAAATTGTCAAGTACACCAAATATCCTCTATCTGCTTCAAATGCTTGTTTTGAAGGGTGGTCGGAAAAAAGTATGGTGTGTATCAAGGGGATACAGCTATTTTGCCTCATGTGACTGCCGCCCGAGCGAAGCGATTGCGGCAAGTTCACACTCGTCAAAATAGCCTTCTTTACGCCCTCGATACAAAATATACTAATTTGTGGTCACCCTACTCGGTATACTTATTTCGCCAGTAATTCATATATCATTTTCTCAACATGCCCAAACCATCTCAACAAATTTTTTTTATGCTTGCCAAACAGTGTCTCATATACACCACATTCCTTGAGGATTCTCTTACTACTTAATTTTTCCATTAGAATTTTACTGCACACATCGCGCAGGTATTTCATCCCAATCGTGTTAATTTTACTCTTATCCTTTTCTTGGTATGTCCAGGTCTCGCTACCGTACTCGCAATGGATCCTACTCTGCCGAAAACTTTCTTACCCAGGTTTATACCCCTATCTATCTCTCCATCTATCGTTCCGTCATTGGTAAATAGACTACCAAGATACACGTACCGACCAACTTATTCTATCCTCTCACCATGTAGGGCAATGTTGCATACTGTTTTCTCACCCTTTCCTTCAAAAACCATATTTTTTGTTTTATTCACGTTGGTTTTAAGGTCCAATGTTCTTCATTCTAGTATTCATTTTGCTCAATATTCTTTGCAAGCCTTTGATTATCTCTGCAATAAGAACCTTATCATCTGCAAACGCCAACTCACGCAACTTCAATGTCCCGAGATCCATACCTTGTTGGTCGAGAAGGGGCATTCTTAGACACTTTTCATGAATATAGGAAACAGCCAAGAGGACTAAACGTATCCTTGTCACTGGAAGAAACTTGGTACCGCGGCCGTACTTACAGATAAAGTCACTGCAGGAAACATAAGGTCGATTCCATATGTCGATTTGGTGTAGACTCTCTCTCAGTTTGGTATGGCTGCTGCCCCAGAGCCACACAACCGCACCAGCAATGTCTTAACTTCACAACATTTGGTACATCAGCCCGTCTAGAAATGGCGCAGCTGTTGCTCAAAGGTTATGGGGCTGCTGCAGTAGGATAGCTTGTTCAGCTGCTGTGCCAAGCTTCTTTCAGTGCAGGCTCGCTACAGCATAGAGCTTCGTCCACTATTTGGGCTTCTGACCTGCAGTGCTAACAGTGCACTCAACATCGAAAAATTTCTTTCTACTTATTATTAATTCGTGGTAGAAGCGTAGAACCTGGAATTATACGGAAACCAAATGCAATAGAGAGCTGTACACTGCCCAAATGCGACCTGGAGCAGTATATAATGGAAATGTCGAATATAATATGTGAATATTTCAGCGATTGTCGACCATTTTATATAGTTCTAATGAAAACAGATTTTAAGCGGTAAACTTGATCCATTTCTATTTCCTCATCCAGAATTAGGTTCGCAGTCCAGTCCAGAAAGATATCGATCTCCTTCTCCTGAATTACGTGCTCCTGAAATACGTGCTCCTGAAATACGTGCTCCTGAATTACGTGCTCCTGAATTACGTGCTCCTGAATTACGTGCTCCTGAGTTACGTGTTCCTGATAGTCTGCGGGAGAAACTAATATGGGGGTCTTTCCAATTTCCTATGAAGCATTTTCTTCAATTTTATGGGCCACTAAGGGTAGGCAGATTGGCTGAAAGACATGAAGTGACACGTTATTGGACCATACCGCATCACAGAAAACTTCCGGTACAAGTGAATGGTCGTGGTGACATCTTCGGATTCAAATATCAAGGTAATATTATTCGTCGAATTTATTCTTTTCCTGATTATCATATGGTGGCAATAAACATCCACGATAGTGATCAGATTAGAAGGCTTACGCATGATGAAGAGGCTTACTTGGAAAGATTTCCACGTGGAAATCCACCATTGTCGTAATGTGGTTTACACTCTTTCATATAATCCCAATTAATTTCGTGTAATCGCTGCAACTGTTTGTCTAATCCCGTGTATTCTCTTGTATAATACCTTTAATCGTTTTCACTGTTAATATAAAGATAAAACTCACTGTAAAACGCCCATCCTCAAAAGCTATGCCGAATTCAGTATAGTGATATGTAGTAGAAACTTTTTTGCCTTAATTTTGTATTTGTACATAGGGGAGAACACCCTACAGTAGATAACGATTTTATAGTAGATAATCATTATTATAAGCACGAATATAAGTAAAATAATACATTCTATATGTAATATATTACCACATATCATGTCTTAACTTTTAAATGATTGATTATCTGCTGTAGGGTTATTATCTATTGTAGGGTGGTCTCCTCTATACATCACCTTACACGTTATACATAATATTTTATGACGCATATAATATAATACTGAATAATCCACAACTACGCGAAGGATCAAACTTGAGTTCGCACGCACGTACTTTTCAAGAACTTGAAAATATTTAAGCTATTATTTAAATAACAAATTATTTACTTTTAAAGTTATCCGACTGTTAATGTGTATTTAAAATCTGAAATCATTCAAAAGTTACATATTTGCCCCAAAATTCAGCGTTTATAAAAAAAGAAAATATTTTCTTGAAAATGTTTGGAATTGTGATTAAAGAAAAAAAGACCTGTCTACTTATGCCTAATAAATATTATTTAAAATGGTATTTTGAGTTATCAGTTATTGAAATCCTAGGAAATATATTGAAATTCCTTAGAATCCTGTGAAAACTGTTAAAATTATATTAAAACCTGATCAAATACTTTGAAATTGGTTGTAATCCATTGAAAACCATCGAAACATTTTGAATATTTGAAGTTGTTAAAGTATATGAATTTTCGACTATGTATGATGGCGGCTGTTTTTTATGTTTTCTAAAATGCTCGTAATTTCTATAAAATACAGTCAGGTTTTAGTTGTGAACTTCCTAAATATGAATCAGTGTAAAATATAACTGATTTTTAGTTAATTTATCATTGCTGTAGCCAGAATTCAGTCACTGACAATTAGTAAAAATGAATTCAATGCAAGAAATATTTTATTTACTCATTTATATTCTTAACGACAAGTCCAACTTCATAATTATATGAATAGTTATAATGAGAAAACCACAGACACTCTCTGAATCTGATTTACTGAAAATTTAACTAATTGAATCAGTACTAAAGATTTAAACTAATAAATCAGTTATTTTTTTATTTCATTGATTGAAATAATGTAATAAATTATAACAGTCTCACCTTCTCTCAAAGTCGTAATGAATGTTGGGTTTTATTCTCACAAATGTTTCTTGCATTGAATTCATTTGTGTAGGATCATTTAGATTGAAAATGTTTCAGCGATATAAAATAATTACGAGTTTGTATAGTGTGCACGCGTGTATCACTGAATACTGAATGAATCAGTATATTTTCATTAATTGTCACATAGATAGAGGAAAGATTGAAAATCGTCAATAATGTTTTAACGTCTGGGATGAATGATATAGAAGAAAATTAACAACACTTCCAGACCAAATATTATTATTATTTGGTCTGGAAGTGTTGTTAACTTTCTTCTATATATTAATTGTAAGTTACTGAATTCTGGCTACAGTAATTGGTATAATTTAATTGAAAATAAGTTATATTTCATTAATTAAAATGTATAAAGCACAAAAAGCGCAACGTTTATCACGATTTTGAGGTTAAGTGAAGACTGGTATAATGCATTTCACTATTTCAATAAATCAAATTGAAAAAATACAGCTAAATTATCAGTTGAATTCCGTAGTACTGCGTTTATTAGTTAAATTTTTACTAATCCAGATTTAGAGAGATAATTAGAAAAAACTGTTTTTTCTAGGTATTCGGGTTGATGAAATTCACCTTTCAATGATTCATTTTTTAAATGTAACCACCAGCTTTCCCTAAAGTGTAAGCTCTGATAAACGCTGACATCATTTTTAACGAATTTAGTAATAAAATTTCTCTCCTTGAAATTTACTTTTGAAACGGAAGTATCTCGAAAGGAAAAACTTGTAGTTTATAGTCAATGAAAAATCGACTGTTGTATGTAGGTATAGTCTAATGAAGCACCAGAATATCCAGTAGTTCACTGTTAACCAAATGAATTTTTCCTGTACTTGGGAAAAATGAAGCTCGTTTACAGTCTGGTCTTCACTTTGGTGGTCATCTTTAATTCTGTTGGTGATTATAATAATATAATATATTCTATCCACTGTTAGTATTAGATCACTAACCGAATAACCTAGTTTGTCAGATTTAATTAGCATCCTTCTCGAATTGCGTGGACTATGTGGGTCTTATATTTCCGGGGTCACTGGATTCGAATCCGCTGTCAAGGTCAATTCAAGGTCAAACTTACAAGATTCATCGCTAATCAATTGAGTCAGGGTACTTATACGTTTCCGGGGTCGCTGAATTCAAATCCGTTGTCCGTTAGGTCCCATCAGGTCAGGTTCAAGGTCAATTCAATATCAAACCTAAAAAATGCATCGCTCACAAAATTAGTCAGGGTACCTATAGGGTTTCGGGGTCGCTGAATTCAAATCCGTTGTCAATTTGATTTGACCTTGACCCTGGCCTTGATGAGACCAAACGGACGACGGATTTGAATTCAGCGACCCCGAAACCCTATAGGTAGCCTGATTTATTTGGTTAGCGATTAATTTTGTAGGTTTCACCTTGAATTGACCTTGACCCTGACCCGATTGGACCAAACGGACAATGGATTTGAATTGAAGTAGTTTAATCTGGGAGGAAATTTCAGAAATCTGACAAAGGGTAAAAATCCTAAAAGTAGTAGTAAAATTGATTATCAAAAATTCAGATTTATTGTAAATGATAAAAAAATGGTAACACATATTCTGAAATATCAAAGTAATGATCAAAACATTCATTAATCTTCTACAGAGGAGCAATTAGGGCACAAGACCTCCATGTGCATCTCACAAACTGCAAGATGACACCGTTCACAAGCTGTTTTTGTTTTTCTGTCCACATTTCGAGGACACAGGGCACATCGCGCCTGTTTTTTCGTTGTGTGAGCTGTTGTTGGTGGAGGAGGTGCTTCTTCCCCGAGGATGGCCTCGATTGACGCATGCAAATCCCGACGAATGCTCGGAAATTCACTTACCGACTCAATTTTGTAACGTAAACGGTAAACTGGGGTGCAGCGCAACCCCAGAAGTTATTTACAGCTGCACAGAACTCACATCAAGCACTAACGCGTTCGCTCGTTGACCGAGGTCGACTGCCAAATAGTTGAAGTGAATTATGGTTAGGGTCCTAGACCTACCTGCACCTACCCTGAGTGGGCAGTCGTCATTTCCTCCACGGCTACCTGCGTACCCTTCCCCTTCCGTCGACACTACCCCTCACTGGATTGCTCCAGGCCTTCGAAGCTATGTCCCCTATGGAGATAATCCCTTTCAAATTACTTATTTCCTCGCCTACTTTTCAATTAAAAATGCTAATAGGTCGATAAAATCCCCGACATTTTGATGTGTTTCAGAATATAATCGTAAATATATTTACGTAGATTCTCAACATTTGCGATTTGAATTGGTGCAATCTTTAACCGATTTCATGGGAAAACCGAAACACTTACGTTTGTTAAAGTAGTATTATCTCACTATAATTTAAAATTGGACCAAAAGTGGAAAATTTGAGAAAAAACTGCAACTTTCTAAACCCATTTTGAGAAAATATGATGATAAATAATAATAATAACTAGTTTAAACACTTACGTTTTTTAAAGAAGTAATAGCTCGCTATAATTTAAAATTGAACCAAAAGTGGAAAATTGGAGAAAAAAGTGCAACTTTCTAGAACCATTGTGAGAGAATATTATGATAAATAATAATAATAATAATAATAATAACTTGTTCAAACACTCACGTTTGTTAAAGTAGTATTATCTTACAATAATTTAAAATTTGATCAAAAGTGAAAAATTTGAGAAAAAACTATAACTTTCTAAACCCATTGTGAGATAATATGGTTATAAATAACTTGTTTAACCACTTACGTTTGGTAACTGGAATTAATTATTAATATATTATAATTTAAAGTTGACCAAAATCCATCAAAAGTTCATCTATTTTATTTATACTATATTAGATTGGACTTAACCTAATTTTGCATATATCAAAGGATTTTCTTGGACATATTGATATTTTTCAAATAGAAACAAATAAACAAATTAATATCAACGTTTCGGCTCCGGCTTTCAGCCATTCTCAAGATCTAAACAAAATAATTATGTAAAATTTAATGAAATGAACACGTTTTTTATGAAGAAAGTCAAAACAACAAAATTAACAAATATATAAAGTTTAGCATCAAATAAATCAGTAGTATAAGGAGGTTGTCTTTTGTATCTGATAAGGTTTAAACTTTATTTTAAACTGGCTACTTGAATCCTGTTTGCTTTGATTACCTACCATATTTTTGTTCGTGTTATTAAAAAGCAAAAATAATTTGACGCCGGTCCAATGCGATTCCATACCGCTTGTGTCGTGAAAGTGAGTGGGGTCCATGTAGACCCCACGTGGGGACGTAGGGTTAAGCAATGAATGATATCATTACAATTTATTTGATCACCTTTCTCTCTCTGTTTTTCCTCAACTCCCGCTTCGGCAAAATCAATATAGTCAAGTTTTCTTAGCTATTCTGATGATTTTCGAGCAAAAAACAAGGATCTTTTTCTTATTATTAGGTAAGTGATGTAATTTAATCATCCGGACGTCACGAAGGATACAAATTTCAAAATTTATATCGCAGCAACCCATATATGTCACAAGATTCAGAATAAGAACTATTGATTAAAAAACCCTTCCTTTTTTTGCTTCTTTTTATTAATTTCAATTTTTAAACCATTTGAATTTTTTAAAGTAAAACGTTGTTACTTTTCTTTGTAATACTGTAATTTTATTTAGTATGAATTTGAAAAAAACAGTTCTTTTATACACTGAAAAAAAAACTTATTTGAATCAAAGAAAATTTCTTTGATTCAAAGAAATGGTAGAGCAGAATATGGCCGAAGAAATATTTCTTTACTTTAAAGAAATGTTTTATTTGTATCTAAGACACGCTATGCTTAAGACATCGAAAAATTTACTTGACACTGTAAAATATTCGTTGAACGAAATAGAATTGTTATTGACTGTAATAATAAGTATTTGATATGAATAGGTGAGTTCTGTAGCGTAAAGAAGTATGGCGTAAGTTCAAGAAGATAATTATTACATACAAATAAATGTAACTCGGACTGAGTAAAAGTTTTTTTTGAACCAAATATATGATTCTTTGATTCAAATAAGCGTGTTTTTTGGTAAAATAAACATTTCTTTGCAGCAAAGAAATTTTTTGCAACGGAAATAAATATTTATTTGTTTCTAAGATGCAGTATATTGTTTAAAAAAA